>PVLA01004572.1:147803-172116 GCA_004027455.1 Hydrochoerus hydrochaeris | reverse complement strand
TGTCCTAGTTGCCCGTCTCTGGCTGCCTGTCCAGTGTCTCAGGGCAGTTGTCTCACAGGAATTTTGTAAATCCTCCCCCATGAGCTCTTTCATTTAAAGCTTTTGTATAAACTCTCTCATACTACTCACAGAAGGTAAAATTTCACAATTAGTTTTCACAAAGTTATCTAGAAGGTTTCTAGTAACTCCTCTGGAGTTTTTATTTTCAATTTCATATTGAGTATTACATGAATATATATATATATATATATATGTGAATTACACAAATTACGATTATCAGTACAAAACATTACAAGATCCTCGCGCCCAATTCCCACATGCGGTGTCCTTTTCCTGGAGAAGTGATTCCTTGAAGCGCTCTCCTCCACCCATGGACCTTGTCACAAGGCGTGGATGGACTAGGATGTGGCATGGATGGAAAAGGGCGCCGCACTTGGTAATGGTATTTTGATCAGGATTGCATTAAATCTGTATAACCCTTTTAGGGAATGTGACCATTTTCATAATGTCAGTTCTTCCTATCTATAATATAGATAAGAGATATCTGTAATATAGATAAGAGATACCTTTCCATTTCTGAATTCTTCAATTTTTTTCAGAGTACTATAATTTTCATTGTATTAATCTTTTACTGCCTTTGGTAGATTCATTCCTAAGCATTTCATTTTTTTTATAATACTATGAAAGTTTTGGTTTTCCTAATTTCTCTGTCAGTGAGTTTGTTGTTTGTATACAGAAATGCTATTGACTTTTGACTATTAACTTTGTACCCCATTCATGCATCCAAATTTGCTTATGATGTCTAGAAATATCTTGGTGGAGTTTTTGGGGTCTTCTATATACAGTATCATGTCATCTTTGAACAATGATAATCTGACTTCTTCCTTTCCTATCTTTATTTCTTTTATTTTTCTCTCATCTAATTGCTCTGCTTAATGTTTCTGAACTATATTGAGTAGGAGTGGTGATGGTGAACAACCTTTTCTCATTCATTTTAGAGTGTAAGATTTCAGTTTTTGACTGCTTGGTATGATGTTGGCTGTTTGTCTGTCATAGGTGGCTTTTATCAGATTGAGGTAAGGACAATCTATTCTGATTTTCTCTATGGTTTTTACCATTAATAAATGTTGTACTTCATCAAAAGATATGTCTGTATCTATTGAGATGATCATGTGATTTTTGTCTTTTGTTCTGTTGATATGATATATTACATTTATTGATTTGTGTATAGTGAACCATCCCTTCATTTCTGGGATGAATCCTCCTTGGTCATGGTATATTATCTTCATGATGATTGGCTGCATTCTGTTTGTTAGTATTTTATGGAGGATTTTTTCATCTATGTTCATTAGAGATATTGACCTATAGTTCTCCTTTTTGGTTGAGTCTTACTCTGATTTTGATCAGGGTAATATTTGCTTCCCAGAATGAATTAGGGAGAATTGCTTCCTATTCAATTTCATTAAAGAGTTTGGGGAGTTTCAGCACTAAATCATTTCTGAATCTGTTGTAGAATTCATCTATCAATCCATCAGGATCTGGGTTTTTTGTTGTTGTTAAG
Organism: Hydrochoerus hydrochaeris; assembly: GCA_004027455.1. Classification (NCBI taxonomy): domain Eukaryota; kingdom Metazoa; phylum Chordata; class Mammalia; order Rodentia; family Hydrochaeridae; genus Hydrochoerus; species Hydrochoerus hydrochaeris. Next base: position 170,555 of record PVLA01004572.1, on the reverse strand, counting down.
TTTTAATTACATTTTCAACTTCATTAACTGATATTGGCTTATTCAGAAGTTTTATATCTTTTTGATCCAGTTTTGGAACTTTATATGTTTCTAGGAATCTGATCATTTCTTCTGTGCTTTTCATCCTATGAGAATAAAAGTTTTCAAGGTAGATATTGATGATCTGTATTGCCACAGAATCTGTAGTAATTTCACCCTTTTCACTACTAATTGCATGAATTTGAGTTTTTTTTCATTTTGTTGATAATATTGTTAGGGATTTATAAATTTTATTTATTCTTTCAAAGAAACAACTTTTTGATTCATTAATTCCTTGTATTTGTTTTTTAGTCTCAATTGCATTAATTTATGCTCTGATCTTTGTAATTCCCTCCCTTCTTTGGGCTTTGTGCTTGACTTGTTCATTTTCTAGAAGTTTCAGGTATAGCATTAGGTTGTTCTTTTTTTTTTTCATTCCATTTTCCTCAAGTGAGAACTAACTGCTATAAAATTCTCTCTTAGGACTGCTTTCATTGTGTCTTGCAGGTTCCTGTAAGTTTTATTTTGATTTCTCATTTGATTATATATACTGTTTAATCACTTCTTTAAATTTCTCTGTGGCTGATTGGTTGCTCAGTAAGGTGTTTTTTAAATTTCCAAATGTTTATAGAGATTTTGTGGATTCTTCTGTCATTAATTTACAACTTCATTGCACTATAGTCAGATACTATATATAGGATAATTTAAATTCCTTTGTACTTATTTAAGCATGTTCTATGGACCAGTATATGGTATATTTTAGAGACCATCCAATGTGCAGCTGAGAAGAATGTGTATTCTGATGTTGCTGGGTAGAATACTTTGTAACTATCTAAGTCCATTTGTTCACAAGTTTGATTCAGTTCTGTTATTTCTTTGCTGATTTTTTTTGTCCAGTTGTCCTGTCTCTTTCTGACAATGAGGTGGTAAATTCCCCCATTGTGATTGTACTATTGCCTATTTAGTTTTTCATGTATATTAATACCTGTTTTACATAGTTTGGTGCTTCTATATATATCATATATATATATATATATATATATATATGATATATATAGATTATCTCTTCCTCCTAAATTTTCCCCATACCATATATTTTAGTGACCTTCTTTATTTCTTTTGATCATCTTTGGTTTGAAGTTCACATTTCCTGCAAACACAATAGATACCCCTGCTTTTTTTCTGGGTTCCTGTCACATGGAGTATTGTTTTCCATCCTTCAACTTTCAGGCTATTATTTTTCTTTTGAGTTAAATGTGTTTCTATATCCAGCATATTGTTGGATTTTTTTTTCTTGATCCATTTTGCCAGTGTGTTTTTTTTTGATTGGTGATTTGAGGCCATTGACAATATTGGTTATAACATATTTATCAGCTTATCTTTGACACTTTATCTTTCTTTTGTTGTTTCTGTACTTTTCCCCTATGTTTAATTTACTTGTCCTGCTTGTTGGTTTCTTTCTGTTGTTTTCCTTGGAATTGTGAATTTTATCACTTTCTATAATATTTTTCAGTTCTCTTTGTAGGTTTAGTAGGGTAGTCATGAAGTTCTTCAGTTGTTCTTTGTCATTAAAGTTTCTTTTTTTTCCACTGGTTTTGAATGATAGGTTTGCAGTGTACATCAATCTGGATTGGAAGTTATTTTCTTTCAGTACTTTAAATATTTGCTCCTTGTTCTTGTTGACTTGAAGGTTTGTATTCAGAAGACTTCTGTGATTCTGATAGGCTTTCCTTTATAGGTGGTCTGTTTCTTTTCTCTATCAGCTTTTAGTATTCTCTTCTTATTTTAAATTTCTGCAATCTTGATTATTATTTGTCAAGCTGTAGATTTTGGTTGTGGTCAATTATAAACCGATATGCCTTATTTATCTGCATGTAAGGTTCTTTTACCATATTTAGGAAATTTTCTTGTATTAATTGTGCAAATAGTCTTTTTATGTTGTTTGTGTTGTGTCCTTTTTCAATGACACCTATCAGATTCATAATATTATTCTTTTCATCTTTTTACAGCTGTTTAATATTTCCTGATTGACTGTTATTTTTAAGATATCTTTCCTTTTATGATCACTATCTACAATCTTGTCTTCAAAGTCTAAGAGTCTGTCTTAAATTTCATTCATATGATTTTACCAGCTTTCAATGGAACTTTTGATTTCCTGTATATTGCCATGAATCTGTTTCATACATTTTAACTATTTCCTGTAATGCTTAATTCAACGTTTCTATCACTTTCCTATGTGCCTCTTTTTTTTTTTTTTGTCTATGTCTTCTTTGGATATACTCACCAATTCTTTCATTATGTTTATCATTTTTGTTTTTACTTGAGAGATTATTTCTGATTTTATTTCTTTTTCAGTTTTCAGGAGTTGTTTCTTTGCTTCTGTTGCTATCATTTCAGAAATGTCAGGTAGTAATTTCCAATTTAATCCATGTATATATGTCTTCTGGACTTGATCTGGATGGGTTGAAGTTTGATATTACATTTTATTCCTTCATTGTGGCATTTTTATGTGTTCCTACAAATCAGTCAGATGCCACATCCTAGTTGCTTCCTGCACTGGCAGCTTGTCCAAAGTGGGCCTTACCAATTGCTGCTGATGCCTTTGGGTCTCTGGATGCAGGCTTCCTGTCCTCATGTGCCTCATAGTTGTTTCCTGGGTGTGAATGGATCTCTGGGGACAGACTCTCAATCTCTAGGGTCTCACCCAGGGTTCCTGAATGATTGAAATTTTCCAGGCACAGACTCTCAATCCCCATGGGCCTCACTAAGGATTTGTTGAACACTGTGAATTGTTAGGCACTGACTCTCACCCTCTGATCGCTTCACTGAGGGTTTCCAGATGACTGCAGAACACTGGGTGTAGACTCCCTGTCTCTGCCTATCTCATCAAGGGTTCCCAGATGACTGAAGATTTCTGAGCACAGACTTCTAATCCTTGTGGGCCTCATGAGGGTTTCTGGATTACTGCATGTCTGTTGTGTCTCTCAGTCTCTGCAGGTCTCACTGAGGGTTCTTGGATGACTGTGAGTCACTGAGTGTGGGCTTCCAGACCCTGTGTGTCTCAGAGATGGTTCTTAGATGTGGGCAGGTCACTGGGCACAGACTGTCAATCCTCATGTGCCTCTCTGAGGGTTCCCAGATGACTGTGGGTCACTGACCACAGACTCCCAGCCCCTGTGGACCTCAGAGATGGTTCCCAGTTTCGGGAAGGTCACTGGGGATACACTCTGAGTCCCTGATGGTCTGAGTTCCTGGATGACTGTAGTTTTCTGGGTGCAGTCTCCCAATCCCTGTGGGACTCACCGAGGCTTCCCAGATAACTATACTACTATATATTTTTATGAATAAATATCCATCTAGATCTCACCCAAATGCTCATCAATTGAATAAGTGCAAAATTGTGCTATGTCTTATAAATGAAATAATATTCTGTGGTGAAAATCAATGAACTATTTCTAAACACAATCAAATTGGACAATCTGGCAAACATTGTCTTAAAACTAAGGCTGGCAAGGACATGTAACAGAAAGTATTTTAAGCTAGTTTAAGCTTTGGGGATTATTTTTTCTTTTATATTTACAGTGAATACAGACAATAATCTAGGCTAGTTTTATCCTCAATGATCAAATTTGATTTTCCCTCACTTGATTGACTGCATTATTGATATTTTTATAAATCAATTTTTTCTTATAATCTTGAGATGATTACCCTTATCATTTACTGCTACAAGCCCTGCACTTAAATCAACAGAATGAGGAGATGAACTTGTGAATCTGCTAGATACAAGTAAGTGTTTATCTCAGAAGCCCAGTGGCAAACATCTTCTTAAGACTTACTGTCTAAAATGGTTTGACTTTTCCATCCACTCTTCAAAAATCACTCAGGGGGGAAAGGGAAAAGATTCCCTTGATTAGATTCACTCAACCTTGGGTAAAATTAAATGCAATAATTACTCCTGAGAAACACTTTTGAAGTGAAATGCCTAAGTGGCTACCATTGCAAAGACAATATTTGTTGAACAAAAGATTACTATGGTTGAAGATACCAACTGTTTCCTTTCAAAAGAACATATTTTAGTGTGACACATATTTCCTCTGAGAACAAAAATATCCACTGAAAACAGTTTATTGTTAGATATAAACCTAAAATACACAAAGTACATAAAGAAAGTAGAAAGAATCAGTAAATATTATTTTGAGGGATTGATTTCTTATCAAGTGTTCTGTTTTCTAACATGAGCCTTAAATCATCTGAAAATATGAGAGATATTTTGACAAAATTTGAAATTATACCTTGAGAAGATGATAGGGAAAATTGTAAAACTCATAATTTTAGTGAAAAATCAAATTTTACCATCAAAGTGAAATTAATGAACTTGTCTAGAATAATTTGCTATTTTACAGTAAAGCAAGCTAATTCAATAGTGTATCACAGGAAGTGAAGGAATCAATTTTTCCATGGTATGAGAGGATTCTAGACTCATAATCAGAATAGTATTTTATTTATTTATTTATTTATTTATCTTGTTTATCTAGGGTCTCACTATGCAATTCAGGATGGAACACTTTGTAGCCCAGGTTGGTCTCAAACTTGCAATAGTCCTGTTTCAACCTCTCAAGTGCTGGTATTACAGATGTATGCTATGACACCCAGCTCAGAATTTTATTCTCAATCTTGGTCTTATACCTTTGACAGAAAACACAAGGAATAATAGTTTTGAAGTGGTTCTTCCCCCTCCCCCCCGGTACTGGGGATGGAACTCACGACTGCATGCTTACGAGGCAGGCATTTATGCTGCTGAGCTAAATCCCCAGCCTGAAGTGGCTAACTCTTAAAGAGCCATCTGTGATCCCATTGGGTGGTTTGCTAGCAGTTGGTGTTAAAACGTCATCCAGATCATTAGTGGTTCCAGTTAGTTGTAGTGCTATACCCTCATAAGTTGTCTCAACTGCCATATAAAATCTAGGTAGAATTTACAACTATGGAAAGTGCTAAGGAATCAGAACTAGTAGTCCTTCTGATGACAAAAGTAATCTTAAATATGGACATCTTAAAATTTTATCTGACCTGGTAGAAATCCTAATCTAATATCCTTTCAAGATACTATTAATGTTCAATAATTGTAATTCAGGACAAATTTTGATGTTTTTGATGCATACACACTTTTTCAAAAATGAAAAGCACTTTAGTTTGAGGAAAGATCCAAGGCCTTTCCAGTCAGGCTCTGTCATACATTTACCTTACATCACTTTTAAAATGTAAACATAAGACGAATGAATAATCATCCTTGCCTCAAAATAAAATCTCAAAACTTGAGGAGAGTTTAAGAACCATACAAAATTATAAGTAAAATATTAGTGCCCATCAAATCATTATTTTGGTTAATTAGTCAAATAAACTTTCATGAATTGAAACGTTGTGAAAAGTTTCACATTTGGATATTTTATTACCAAAAATTTTGCCAAATCCCCTTATAAATAATTAAAGATATAGGCTACTTCAGTCTATTTAAAATATAAAAAAGGTATGGAAAGAAAAAAATTATATATATTATGAATATATGTCAAAAAACTTGTATGTATATACATAAACACACACATATTACCCTGTCTGTATAAATAAGAAGATCAGCGGTTTACCCATTTGTATTGCTTCTGAAAATATTAAAAAAAAAAGTATGCATGATGATTTAGTTAAGCCTTATCCAATTTTTTTGTGTTACAAATCTGTTCAATGCATTGGATTTCAGTAGAGATAATCTAAAACTTTCACTAATGGGTTCTCATAATGTGAGAAGACTTTTCATTTACCAAAAAGAGTAAATCCAAATTAACTGACAAACATATACATAAATATTAACTTAATTTTGGTAGCAGTTGTATAGGTGAAAATCCTTGTATTAGATAAAACAACTTACTCTTCCTTTGCCTGACATAGTATATATTTAAATATTTTACATTGAAGGTGTTACACATTATCTTATTTCACTAAAAACACTGAACTTATTTATTTCTTGCCTCTATTTATAAGAAGAAACACTTCTTGTAAGTAATTTTAAAGAAAATAATTGGAGGTAAAGATTACCATGATCTGATAATTAAGGAAATGCAAATTCAAGTCACACCGAGCTGTTACCATCTTTGCATTGGAAACAAGGTTAGATAGAAACTAGAAAAAAAATCCTCTGTTCATGGGAATGTAAAATAGTTAAGTCTCTGTGAAGATGAATATGGCTGTGCATGGTGCTGCAATCTGTAGTCAGAGCACTCTGGGAGGCTGAAGTGGGAAGATCAGAATTTCAGATCCAGCCCAGGCAACTTAATGACTTAAGGAGAATCTGTCTCAAAATGAAAAATAAGCTGGGCTGTGGATGCTGCACAGTGCATAGACACTTGATGCCACCTCTAGTACAAAAAAACAAAAATAACTGATTTAGTAGCAACTGAACTTCTTAACTTATACCAAAAGTGACAAAGTGGGATTCAGATATATGTGCAAACCCATGTTCATCACAGCATCATTCACAATAGAGAAAAGAAGGTGGAAGTATTCCAGATATCTTCCCACTGGCACATGAATGGAGACAAAAAAGGTGATATCCATTTTGACAGAACATATTTCAGAGATAAAAAAGGAGCTTCTGACATAGAACAATATGGATGAAACTCGGAGACATTAAGTGAAATAAGTCAATCTCAGAAGGACAAATAATGTACAATTATGCTTATATAAATTACTTGGGGTAGTTAAAATCATAAATACAAGAAGTAGAATGGTGATGATGAGAAATTAGGGAAAGAGGAGAATTTTGAGTAATTCTTTAATAGATGTATGAGTTTGGTTTTACAAAATGGAGGTTTTTTTTTTTTTTTGTGGTACTGGGAATCGAACCCATGACCTTGCACTTGCCAGGCAGGTGCCAATGCCACTGAACTAAATCCCCGGCCCTAGAGTTCTTTCTGTAAATGGATGGAATTGACCATTGCATTGCATTGTAAATCAACTTAATGCTACTGAAGTATACATGTGAAGTGGCTAAAATAGCAAAATTTACATGTGATCATAATGTTAATATATTAATCACATATATAATTTTCACACGGGAATATTCTACATTAAAAATCTGCTACAAGGCATCAATGCAACCATTTAGTTCTAGGATTTAAGTGTATTTTAAATAAAAAAGGAATATACTGTCACAGTTGAACATGGTAACAATTTCATATATAAATGTTTTAATAAACAGTGATTTAAAGAATCTAATTTAAAAAATAATATATTTACAGAAACAGGTTAAACCATGCTTAGTAGACTATGCACTAATCCAGCAATGTGTATGTTTGTCAATATTGGAAATTTGGACAAAGAGACTTCCACAGAAGAAAAATGATGTAAAAAGAGGAAGGTATTTTTATGTACCCGCTAAGGATTGGATACTTCCCTCAAAGACATCAAAGGAAAAAAATAACTAGATATTTAACTGACCAGATATATGAAAGAATAAACTCTTCTGTATAAACAATTCAAGTTGTGGTAACTTGTTATAACAACTCTGACGTATTGATATACTGGGGAGATGAAGTATCTGTCTGTACAGTTCATTATTTTATTCCACATGTAACTAAATTTTAAAACATTGTGATATATGCTTAGCTTATGTTGTAACATGAAAGTATTCTATGATGATAAACTATGATGAACATTGTTGTAGTCATTTAAATATGTTTGCATTTAGGAATATATATATATATATATATATATATATATATATATAACTTCATGGTGGATTATTTTATGTTCAACTGTAACACTTAGCTGATCCAATCATCAAAGTGCTGGGTATGGATGGCCCACCTGAGGATTGTTGCCAAAAGCATAAAAAGAGAACTGGAGGGGAAAATGGTGTGCTGTTGATTTTCCTGAAGAAGTTGTCACACTGCCTCTTCTGATATGAACTCAGCTGTTCTCATCTTCAGATACCTGGGGCATCATTGCTGAGGGTGGTTGTGGTTGTTTTTCAGGGAGTTCTGGTCTTCATTTTGAGAATTGCTTCCTGGGCCCAGTGTAGATCTCTCAGTCTACTGGCACAGATCTTTCATCTTGCTTGTGCAGACTTTCTAGCTTCCACATTGACCTTTGGGTCTTTCCAGTGCATTTCCTTGATACAGACTTTCATGAGACATTGTCAAATGCTCTAGACCTCCAGGTGGACTCAGAGGGGACATTGCCATGGGCCCTAGGTCTTCAACCAGACTCATGTAGGACATTGGAAGTGGTATCTAGGCCCATCAGCTGGATTCTTTTGGTCTCTAGTGTGTGGATAGATCTGCCACAATCTTGCATTTGATGCTTTTTATTAATTTATAAAATAATCCTATAAATTATGTATCCTGTATTAATTTCTTTCCCTTGCAAGCCCTGAATTACCATCCTCTATACCTCTATCTATATCTGTATATGCAGTAATCTCTAATTATTCTGCACAGTGGGAAAGGAACTAAAGTCATTGAAAAGCCACATTTAGAAAGAAGACATTGTTTCTGTTTTCACATAAAATAGAAACTACTGTTGAAGGCATGTATGTGAATTTACTTTGATATCATGAAACACATTAGGACCTCATATACTGGTAAAAAATGCACATCGGTTTCAGAGACTTAGTTTGTTCCTAATTCAAAATGGAGCTCCTAGCCCTGGAGATTGTGGCTACCTGTATACAATATTTCAGTCAAACAAGTGAAGAGAATATTATATTATGAGTCAAATGTTCTATTATATGAAAACCTGAAAACTGAATTGAGAAGCAGTTTTAAATATGTAAATTCATCAGCAGTGATTCCACACATACTGTGATTGTGATATTTTATAGCATAGTAATAATTTTTAGAACTACAATAGTAATGGAGACTTTAAAATTAATTACTTTAGTTAATAATCAAATATGTTCTCATTTGAACTTTGTGCTGACTCTTTGATTTCTTCTGCAAAGTTCACTGTCTTACCAGATATTTTATGGTGGAACCAGTGGGGTGGAAATACTCCCTTAAATGAATCCTTCAGGCTATTAGTTTGGATGTGCTCCATATATTGTGCTCTGCTACTTTGTTCATGCATTAGAGAATACATAAATATATCCTATTACTTTGCCCATTCTCTTACCATCCCATATGTGATCCTGAAACTAGAGAATTTTTGTTATACAACCAAAAACACCTGCATTCAAAAATATACTTAGTTACAGAGTATGAACCTATCTGTTGTAAATACATCAGTTGAGAATTATTTAAGAGATTGAAATACCTAAACACTAAATGATAGGATTATCAGCATTGTTACAGCTCACGCTATTTTAAAACACAATTATTATCTCAGCAGTGTGTTTAATGTAACAACATAACAATTCAGTTAAAGATTTTATTACTGACCTTCTATCTTGAAACCTAAGGATTTTGAGTGAGAAAGCTTTTTCGTGTGTCCTACTTAACAGGTTACTTGGTCTTTTTATATACACGCACATTTACACTTGTATTTGATTATAACATAAATTAACTATATCTTATGTAGTGCTTGGTAAAATACATTACACACATTGAAACACCATAGTCACCCAAGTGCAATGAAGACGGAAGTTTCAGGGAGAGAGGAGAGTGGGGGATGATTAAATAATATTTGCACGCATTACAAAGTGACACCCATGAAATGATACAAGCAATACAAATACCAGTAGAATGTAATGACCTGGAGTTTAGAGAGTTTTTGGACTATCAAATTATCCTGCATGCTTTCAGGTGTCCCGGCAGGAACCATCTGTCTCTGGGACAAGAGTGTCATACTTCTGAACAGTAGTAGCTGCGGAGTACCAGCATTCTTTTGAATCAGTTCTGTGAGCCCCAATTCCCACAAATGCTGAGTGGAAAATTTATTTCTTTCAAAGCTACTTGCTAAACATGCATCTTTACGAAGATGAACAGGAACAAATGTGTTAGTGACTCAGTGTATTAGATTTGCCAAAATGTAGAACGCAAAAACTTTCTCTAAATAGTACTTTAAGATGACATTATTTAGTAAAAATTAAAATTTCCTAAAAGCAATAGACTCCTGAAAGATACTTATATATGTTTATAGGATATTTTAATACATTGAGGCACTCTGGACCATTGCAACAATTTTACATTACAACACAAAAGGCAATATCTAAAAGAGTTCTATCACCATGGCTGAAATCAAACCACATAACAGGAAGTGCACTATTATATGAGGTTTAAAATTTTAGTTGTCCGTGACACCTTTCCTTATCTCTACATTAGTATATTCATTCTAACCTTCAATTTCAAATATCTGTCCTATTGTACATTTAGATAACAAATTTAGGATCAAAGTCACTTCTGTACAACATGTTTTGATCTGTCTACTGAGTTCAAGTTTAGCTTGTAATATATCATTGAGAAAGTAAAACACAGAGAACTTTTATGTGTTTATTAGATATCATATCCACAAGCATAAAAAACTTGCCAATGTGGAATTTTGATAATTAAGTAAAAATTTCAACTCGTGTAAGTTATCTTATAGTGCTGCTACTAACAATGTGTATGTGAGGGTATTTATTCAGTTATTCCATGAAAAAAATTCATATTAGAAAGAATTGAAAGTTACAAAATGTATGCACAACAAAATTGTTTGAAAGCGTGAAATAACAATTAGAAAAATGAAAGTAAGTTTGGAGGTATGTCCCAAAGATATTTTTGAGTGAAAAAGTTTTGAAAGAAAAATAATACTCCACTCTGAACGTTTATAGTAATATTGATAACTATATTTTTGGTCAGTTTTGTGTTCTTATACAGTCTGATAGGAAATATAAAATAATTTGCAACATGCACACACACAAAGAGATTAACTCATTTATGACGTGAGTTCGGCAAAAATACTTGCCTTCTGCATATTTTTGTCTTATTTTCCATAAGAAGTACTTTTTTTACATTTCATTTTTCATTTCATGTTATATAGAAGGTAAATTATTCAGTAAATAAACACAAAAATAAAAGCCTGGGTTATGTTTCACCTTCATGGGTGCTTGGATTGTGAGCCATCAAGATATTAGAGTACCATGTACACACAAAATTCAGTGACTGGAGTTTTTAAAATATTTTTTGGAAGTACTATCAAAATATTTGTGATAGTAAGCAATACTCATCTAATTTGTAAGTGTATGTTATACCTAGTTTCAAAAGTCTCTGATACAAGGGAAAATTTAACCAAATTAGCTCATGCCATTAAAAGTTCTAATTTAAATAATAAAATGATCAGTGCATGAAAACACATTCATTGAATTTAAACACAGGCACACAGAAGGACTATCATCCACAACTCACCGAAGCACACAGAAATATGAAAAGTAAACTTCTGGGTCCATGAGGACCCTTGTCAGTGACCCACAAGACAGCACTGTTAGAGCAGGTGTACTTTCTCAGGCCTCTCCTGTGTCAGGAAGAGAAGTTAGAGTCCTGTGGTTTCCTTCACCCGGCTGACAGTAGCCTGCAGGTGAGCTCTGATGCAGAAATGAGCTACCTCACCTTGTCTAGACAGAGTCAGCCCAGGGTGTCCATGCCTGCTGGGCAGCGATCCGCAGATGTTTCTGTCTTGCCCTGGCTCTGACTTTATCCTGATATCAGTGTGTTCCCTTTTGCTCTCTAAGTGTCCAGGTAATTCTAACAATAGGTTCATTAAATTATCACTGCCCATTTAATAGAATTCAAGCTTTAAAACCTTTAAAATTATCTATAAATGGTAAAGTCAAATATTAATAGCTCTAATAAGCACTCAAAAATGTTAAAAGGGAGGAACTGGTTTTATATTAATCACCAAAAGAGGAGCCTTATGCACGCACACACACACACACACACACACACACAGTAAAAGCACAGTGGCATTTAACTCTGTATTAAGTTAAAAATCACTCCCATTTTGTAGATTCACAGATTTTCATGAAGAAATGGTTTAACAGTTGTCTATCCATGCTATCTTCAATGTTTGACATTCTCTGAACTTGTTATTCATCATGGACTTCACAGGTGATAAAGCTCTCTCACTCGCTCACCCTCCAGGGACATTCTGAAGCTATTTGAAGGTGGCAGCCGTTATTTTGTAAAGTTTTTATGACATGGCACACACATCTGCTTTCCAATCACTAGCTTCATCAGCATCGGAGTTAAAATACTAAACATTAGCTATTAAAAAAGATGTTTGTGAGGAAACCCAATGCTTTTAGAACTTCCTTTAACAAGGCTTCTTTTTCTTTGTCTGCTTTCACTGGTGCTGTTTGGAAGTGTTCTACATTTTCAAAGCTCTCTGAATTTCAACTGGAATCATATAAGAAGACAGAATAGATGTATTAGAATTCTGTGAAAAAAATATTTATCATTAAATGATGTTATCATGATTAATCCATTTTACAGTCTGTCTTTATGAAAAGAACAAAATTTTTGTACTGCTTCTCTGCATTTGTCACCATTTTTTTTTGAAGCAAAGCAGAAGAAAAACTATTTGTAACCAGGTTTTTAATAGTTTTGACAGCCACATAATTATGTTAGACATATAAAGCACACAATTTTGCAGACTATTTTTAAGCCTATCGTTTTATCCTGTAAATCTAGAATCACTGCATACATTTCTTTAGATTTCAAATATTTATTTATTATTTTGTATTTTTGAGACAGACTTTCTCTATGTAGCCTAGGCTGGTCTTGAACTTGCAGCAATCCTCTTGCTTCAGGCTCCTGAGTGCTAGAATTATAGGCGTGTACCACCCTACCTGGCCAGATGTCAAACATTTTTAACATGTTTTAACATGTTATATTATTAGTTATACTTTGTACCAGTTGCAATTTTTAAAATATTTTCCTAACTTTTATTTTTTTAAGGAGGTGTTTAAAGAGACAAATATGCCAAACCAGGTCTTTATCCTTGAAGTGGCACAGTTGAGCAATATTTGGTAACCCTGAAATACTGGTTATTTGCGTTTAGTCTTCTGGAAGGGTTCTCTAGTCCATTCCTCACTAGCCTAGTAAGAGTGTTTCATTCCCTCTGAATTTACTTAATTTTTTTTTTTTCTCTGTACCAGCAATCAAACTCAGGGCCTTGTGCTTGCCAGGCACTGAGCTACATCCCTGGTCTTAGAACTGACTTTTGAGTGGATAGTTTCCTCAAGTCTGAAATGAAATCTTACCACTAAATATTTTGTAGTGATCACAGATTGTAAATATGTTAAAAAGTAAAATTTTTTTTATTGAATTCTAATTTTGGTATTAATTTTTTCCTTTACTATTTTGATACATCCTGTTTCTTTATGACACAAAAACTTTCTAAACCTTAGCTTTGATATGTAAAAATAGAGAAAGATGTTCCTTCATGAAATACTCTCTAGTGATTTTTGCTGGCAAACCATTTTTAAAAAGAAATCATGGACAACCCATTTGGGTCCCCTCCTGTTTCTCAGTAGCTAGCCATCTCCTTATCCTTTTCTCCAATACATTTTTCTGCTCTTAAAAAAAATCTTATTGAAGAAATTCTCTGAAGTGAAAAGTTGTTTTTTTTTTTTTTTTTTTTTTTTTTACATTTTTCTTCCTGTGAAAGCAGCCTGGTTAAATCACAGATTCTTTGACATAATTTTCCCTAGAGTAAAAGCCTCCTAAATAACATTTGCTTTGCAATGTTCTGGTGAAATGTGAAATTGGTCATAGCTTGACTGGACAGAACAATATAAATCAGGAATATTTGTGGCTGTTGAAATCATATTTTATTGCAATTACCAAAACAAATATAATAACATTTTTGTATGTTAAAGTCTTTTCACATATGTTCTGGTTTGTTATAATTATTTTATTTTCCTAATTTTTGAAAAATTCAGATGTTATTGAATATAGTAATGTGTTTCACTGTTATTATTTTAGACTACTAACAATTTTTCTTCAAATATTTCCCAAAACTTCTTAAGGAATTTAGGAGTAGTTTTAAAATGATAAGAAAAATAATAAACAATGATAAATGTAATGGATATTTAATAAACATTAAATTTATTTTGTTCATTGAAATATGACAATTGCATGAGAATTGTGAATTATAGTAATTTAAATGTGATGGTGGATGCAGGAGTATAAGAGGCTTTTTCAAAGTTAATTACTATAGTTTCTTAGGCGTGTTTATCGATCATATGTATTGTGTAGTCAACATTCTATAACTATATCGACACCTGAAAGAATTAATTCATTGCATATAAGCATGTAAAAAGAAATGTTTATTTAGATTCACTGTTTTGGAAGTTTCTATTCCCATTAATTGACCCAGTTGTGTTTGGCTCTGTAGGAAGACAGCAAGCCATGACTTCAGTGTGTGGTGGATCAAAGCCTGTTCACCTGTGGCAAGGACATGATGAAAGAGAAAAAGGAGAGGTCCAGCGTCCCATTGCACCCTTCAGCAAGTGTCCTTGTGACCCCACCATGCCCCATAACTAAGGCTTACACTGCCTTACACAAGTGCCTGCCCTGGACTACGCCTTTAGGGCTTCTGGAGTACACATATCCAGACTTGGGCCACAGCATAGAGGTACAAGTTTATTCAATGATTGAAAAACATTGCATCATCTTTTCCTCTGGTTCCTTGTTTACAAATCACTTCCTGACACATATTAGAGAGCTCTGCTCATTTTCATACTTGAGTGACCACTTTATTTTGGATCCATTAATTATGAGTCATTTACTTTTCATATAATATGGTTCCAAATCAAATGGGGTAAGTTTCTAGCAGTGAAATTACTAAAGCACATAATGATAATCAGCTTAAATTTTTATTTATTTATTTATTTTACCAGTTTTAAAATAACAAAGCTTTTGTAAACGAGGAGGGTAGGAATGGTTGAAGGGAGGATAGAGCAAAGGGGAAAAATCAAGCTGAATCACATACAAGTAGAAACTCTCCACAATGACTGTGATAAATATATATATCAAAAATGTGCCAATAAAATCTGATTTTAAAAAATATTACATAAGCTGTAATAAGATCATTGAGACATTTTGTCCACAACCTGTTAAAATAGATATTCTGATACTTAGCATTTTTTAACTGGATAACCAAGTAATATTTTTCATTTGATGTAACCATTTCCTTTTAGATTGAATTTATGCCAACTGTTAAATTTTTATGAAGTTTTTAAAAATTAGGAATGGGGATTTAGCTCAGCAGCATAAGCGCCTGCCTGGCAAGCATGAGGTGGTGAGTTTGATTGTTGGTACCAAACAAGCAAACAAAACAAAACAAACAAAATTGTTAAAAAATTAGATATTGTCTAACATTAATATATTTAGGTTATTTGAATATTTCATAAACAAATGTCTCCTCAAAAATTAAAAACAAAAATATTGAAGTTGAAAATATTTTAGAATAAGTATTTTAATATAAATTAGACCAAACCCAATTTGTTCTGTTAATATTAAAAATGTCATGCTAAAATTTGCTTTTTGTCAATTAAACATCTTCTCTCTTAAGTATCTGTCATATTTTGGAGACAATGGACATTATTCTTGAAAGTGCCACACCCCCAAATGTATGCAAATATGATTTTAAAGCAGAAAAGAAACTAAATAAAACAAAAGCAAAAGTTACATCATTGTTTTAATCTATTACATTTCTTAATATTTATAGTTCAAGATGTTTTGAGAAATTAGGGAACAGCATTCTGTTATTCCAGTATCACTTTATTAATTAATAACAAGACATTAAAATAATGATGTAACAATAAATAGCAATGATGGCAACAAAACTAACTTATCCCCTCAAAAATAAATACTTGAAAAGTAATACTGAACAATTTTAACTTATTGTGTAAAGGATTCTGCAGCAAATATGTGATTAAATGCACTAATATTTGCATACCCTAAAAACTTCTGCACTGTGTAGCCTGTACAATCCAATGGCCTTTCATGGATAGTAGGCTCTTTCATTTGTTCCTTTAATTAGCTTTATTGTTTTCTGCGGTATTAGGAATTGAACACAGGACCTGCAACCTTGGGCCACATTCTTAGTTCCCTGTGCTTTTTAATATTTTTTGAGACAGGGCCTTGTTAAGTGGCTTAACTGCCTAGAATAGACCTGGATTTGCGGCTTTCTTGCTTCAGCCTGCCAAAATGCTGAACTTTCTGTATGTACCACCACGGACAGCTTATTGGGTATTTGAAGGGTATAATATCAACAAGAATTTCGGGTCCAGGAAATCTTAAATATTTACACTATATTAGCACAATTTAGTGTCCTTTCTAAACCAAATTTTTATTTTCTCTCATCTTCTGGTTGAGATCATTTTCTCTTTTCAGAATACCTATTTTATTATTTATTTAATTATTTTAATTTAATTAATAACCATTTAAGTATTTCATTTATTTTAATTATGGTTTAGCAATATGGACACTAGTGCTAGATTGCTGGGGAAGCTATCAGACATTACTTAAATTTTAAATCTTAGTGTCCTCATGATTCTTCAATTTTGACAACACTTCAAGTTTGCCCTGAAAAACACTTCAACATGTACTGCACTCTTTTGTTGCCTTCTTCAGAATGCTGAAGAGATGAGGTCTGTTGGAAGCATCAAAAATAGAGATCCAAGGCATTTAACAGTGATTGTGATCATCAATTCACAGAAAAGTTTCCTCTTTCCCTCTCTGCCTCTTAATAGTTATGTTCAAACCAGGCAATGGAGCATGCCCGAGCAACAGAACTTGTGTAATTTTTTTTTTCAACTGAAGAAACAATTAAGTGCAAAATTGTGCAGATATGCATGGCCAAGCTTATGGTTGCTTTATGCATAAGATCAGTTTTCTAAATGTATTTATTATGTCTGGATTTTCCCCTTAATTATGGGCTGCAAAAATCCTGTTAGACTCATCTATTTTTTTCCACAGTCTTTGCTAATTTTTCCAAAGGAATTTTGGCTTACTAATGTAAGAGTTTCAGCAAAATTGTACAACTCATTTAAAACATGCAAACAAAATATTTATTCCTAGTGTAACACACTAAGATGCAATTTGCATTCATTCCACTCAGAGTCAATTTGAGATTCTGCTGGCATCTGCAGATATATTATTGTGTGGAATTTTAAAACAAAAATTTAATTTTGAGTAATTTTTAGAAATATTTTCTGTAAATATTGAGTTAGTGAGAATTAAATTGTAAAAGGTTCCTGCATAAACCATATAACTGTGAATGTTTGATTTTGAAGATTTAATTTAATTAAATCTTTATTTATTGCTGGTTTCAAGCCTTTTTTATGAATTAAATTTTACATATACTGCTTTTAAACTCAATACACTTTTCTTCTTTTTTCTTACATATTTCTAATTTTGGACATATTTCTGGAATCCTAACATTACTGAATAAATAAATACAATAAGTGATTTGTCTTAAAATATAATTTACATACTTAATTTAATGTCTGCTTTTTACTCATTTGATTGATAATCTTATCTTTATTCACCTCAGTTTTTTAACTTATTACCTAATATAAATTGTTTTTCTATATGTTTGCAATAATTCAGTATGGAAGCCATATGCATTTTGTTTAGCAAACAAAATTCATATTCAATCATAATCAATTTCCTATCCTCAGATTTCACTTGTCTACATTTGCAGATTTTATAAAATATTCTTTTAAATCATTAGTTATCCTACTATATTGTAAATAACCCACTCTGTAACTTTTTTACTCTAATTTCTGTAATTTTGTCAGTAAAATCTGCAAATTAAAAATATAAGTAATAACAACTATATTACTTTAGTCTCAAAACTTAGTAAACAAGGCTCATATCTCTTATTTCTTGATAAAGAAATCAAATAAGCCTTAGCATTCTCCTGTAGGCTATTATATTTTGTGCTGTGTACTCAAAATATAGTTAAATTCTTGATAAGTTTATTTATTTTAATAGCTAAGCACTTAAAATATAATCATATATTAGAAAAATGCATTACATAACAGCTATTCTTATATTATTATTAATTTTGCTAAAATGTATTCCATTACTGTCTTAGTAACTTTTTACTCATTGTTGGGACAAAATACTTGACACTCAAAGTTAAGGAAGGTAAGGTTTATGTCTTACAGTTCTTGGAGGTTTCAGTCCATATTCAGTTGGCTCCAAGGCAGGGTGACATGGCGACCTGCTGTTCATGGCACCTGCAAACAGGAAGACAGAAACCAGCAAGAAAGAGAAACACACCTTCTTCCCGCCATTACATCATATCCTGGCTCCACCCTGAGGAGGGTGTAGCACTCACAGCACCAATCCGAGAGCGCTAGACAATGGACCAATCACAAACGCAAAATTGCCTGAGGCTTGTGGGCCACTCACACAAACCATGACAATTACCAATCTATTGTTATTTACGCAAATTATCTCTTTTTAGCTACACAAACTCCAAAAAAGTATGTCAAAACTGCTATTTTTAATGTTTTCTTAAGAAAAAATCACAACTCAGATAAATAAAGATTTAACAAAGGTCAAATTACTACTTTGTCAAAATGTGGTGGAAAATGCTAGCTCAGTGTGGCTGTCCCAACTCAGTATGGATACTCTGTGAAACAACAGAAATATTTTAATCTAATTTTATCATCTAATTTGAAATTTTGCTCATTTTTATTTCAGATATTTTCTAATATCTAGAAATCTAGAGATATGATACTAAGTTTTGAGAATAAAGCAATATAGTTGTTATAACCCCATGTTACTCTCATTGTTCACGTACTTTTTACAGTAGGAAAAGTTTTATTTTTATTTTTGTTTCTTCACTCAAAACCTCCTTACATAATATTGTAAAATATTATTAATATGTTCTTGCTATTTATACTTTTTTTTTTAAACTTGAAAACTATTCCATTTTGGCATAAATGTATTTCTGCTCTTGTGCGTCAAAACAGTGTTTATGTTAGTTCCCAGAAAAACGTGTAGTTCTCTAGTTAAAGGTTTTTAAATCCCACAGCTATCATTATTTATAAGAAAATAATAAATTATCAGTGAAAATAATAATGAAAATTCTTTGAATTGGGTTATGTTTGTCTTCGTTTTTATTTTTTTAAATAAATCAAGTCCACTAATTTATTTATTGTATTTTTAAAACTTATTTTTTAAAGAAAAAACCCCACAAAATTCAAGAAGCAAACAAACAAAAAACAGTAACAAAAGCAAAATGACAACAACAAAAACAATGGTGGTATAAGATTTCAAAATAAGATGACTCTGCTAGTTTAAAACTAAGAACTTTTATTTTCATAACCACTTCTCTTGTGTTAATGGAAAGCTATTCCAGGCTGCAGACTCAAGTAGGGCTGCTTGGTGTGTAGGTGATTGAAGACTGGTTAGGCTTGAAGACCTCATTCATATGTCAAAAATTTCATTAAAATCAAAGAAATGGTCGAGAGTGTCTCTTAAGCAGACTAACTTGTGCTAACTCACATGGTGTGGTCATGGCACTGCAAACAACAGTAAACTATGACAAATACTCATGTGAGTACATTTCCTAATCTGCCTGGCCACATTATAAATACAGGTTTAGCAAATAAATCCTCATATATCCAAGCCTATATTTAAGGTTTTGGGAAATTAATAATGCATTCATTCATTTTACCACCCAGAGAGAAATGACAGCATTGTAGAAAATCAAATGATCACACATCCTAGGGATGTTGTTATGAAGAATACAGAATGCATGGATCAAAGAACAGAGAACAATGGTATCCAGACATCTCAGCAGGTGCCATCTGCAGGCATGTCTATCATTGGCAGAACAATGCACAGATAAATCAGTGCTAACACATCCTGGTGACAGGAACAAAATGTGACCATAGATACTTTTCTGCAACTTGATTTGGCCCTGAAAAGGTTGTTTTATTTTTTTAAATAGTAAAGTCTGGTATATTATGCAAATCATTATAGTTAACCCTTATCATATATGTGTGCATATATACTTTCATATATGCATATGACATTCATATATACATACAAGAGGCAATTATTCTTAAACATAGCTTAGGGCAAAAGGTGAAATAAAAAATGGATTTATTTTCATAGAAAAATTTTCTTGTGCATGTTTGAGATTTTCCTTCAAATTAGAACAGAACAGAACCAGAACTGCTTGTATCTCAGAGAAAATTTTATGGATTCAATTCTTCAAGTTCAATTTTAGAAACTTTCCCCAAGTATATTAAAAACTCACATATATGCAAAGTATGTAACTCAACATATATTTGAGTTACCCATCACTAGGTTCTCTATTTTAAGCCCATCACCAGGTTCTCTATTTTAAATCACTAATATAAACAATATCCAGAATAAAGACTGCAATGTATTTCATTTCCTGTATTATTAAAAAACAAATATTATAATAGGTGATCTCCACATATGATTATCAAGTGTTTCAGTAGGAAAATGTTAGTCATTTGCCCAAAAATACTAAACTAATAAACATCACTATATCCTCAATTTGAATGAAATAAACATGTTTTGTTATTTCAAATACAAATGGCATCATTAGATACTTGTCTATTGTGCTTGGATTATCATTTACAGAATTTAATAAAAAGAAAATGTACTGACTGTTTAGTGGCTCATGACTGAGGATTAAAGGTTTGAGCTCAGACTGGACAATCATGGATTACTGATACCAAGTCTCAGAAAAGTTTTCTGCCTTGTTAGTTTTAATTTCAAGTAAAAGCAATATAAAAGTCTAAATATTTTGCTATTATATGTGTAATTAATAAAATCTGTTCCACTTCTGAACAATCTGCAACTCTGCACACAAAATAATACAAACTAAGCCATTCAATAATTTCTAATGTCTTTATAAAATAAAATATTTACAATTTTATAATATGTTTTTATATTTTAGTACCATCAAGAATTCTGCAGTAATTCAAAACATTATTTGAATGATCGTAACTTACTTGTTTTATCAATACAGATAGATCTTACAACTTAGTATATGTACATTTATCTGTATTCAAAATCATACTTCCATTAGTATATGAAAAGTGATTATATTTTTACTAAAATCTTTTATCAAAATAATGAATCAATATAGTGTTTCCTAGAATTTTTAATGTAAAGTTATGATAAATCATCCCTCTTGAAGGAAAATTCCTCATCTCACAAATGCACCCAGATTTTAGCAAGGGTGGAAAAGATTCACTTAGGAGAAACCACATCATCCTTTTGATTATCAGCAATACTCATTATTGAAGTAGGTATGTCCAAGGGTTTGTCTGTCTTAGAAACAACCTTTCATTATACATCTATGTCTATTTCTGTCTCTACCTATATGTATCCCTTATTCAACAAGAAAAGACTATCTTGTTAATTTTTTGTTTAACTCCTAAAATCTCTAGAAATATCTATTTGCAAGCTTAAAATTGCAGTTCTTCAGTAGCCATCTAATACTATAAATTAAAACATTTTGGGGAAGTAGCATGTAATGGAAGAAAGAATAAATAAGCCATTTACTTGGATTCCAGAAAACCTTACATTGTGATTCGGAAAATAAAAATGAAGATACTGTGTTCTGGATAAATGTGCACACTGTATTAGCTTCTATGGCTGAATGAAAGTTACCTTAAATTTAGTATCTGAAAAACCTCTTATCTACTCATTAGCTGACAGTTCTATATGTTCCATGACCAGGTGCATCAAATCTGAATTCTTTGCTCAGAATCCTATAACACAAAAATGATGTGAACTAGGCTGCATGGGACATAACCACTTCCAACTTCAGACTATCAGGAATGCAATACTTTTGCCACTGTGAATTTTATTTTAAAGATTTTATTTAAAGAGAAACAAAAGCATGTAAAGGGTAGAGATAACACAGAATTCCAAAAAAAGATAAACAATAAGAAATAACTAGTTAATAAATTACATATTATCCTCTTAGAAATAGTTATTCAAGTTACAAAATTAAAGCATACAAAGTAGATAGTCAAACAGTGAGAGTGTGAACAGCTATGCATGTATGAATCTCTATGTGTATTTCTATCCTTTCTGTATTAGAGGAAAAAACAAAACATAGCCAGACAAAACAAAACAAATTCCTATAAAAACATGAAACCAAAAAGTTGTATTGCCGGAGTCCAGCTGCGGCAGGGCTAGGGTTTCCCAATGGTGGACAGGGAGTCGGCGAGTGAGAGACAGAAGACACTGCACACCAGTCTGTGAGTGAATCTGAATCCGCTTTATTTTTTTAGAAGCTGGAATATATATATGCTAGCCTTGGCAGCAACCCCCAGCCCCAAGCAGGAAGCACCCCAGGCTTAGGGCCAGGCAGGGATAATCCTTAACAATAGGTTTTAACCTCAACCACAAGCAGGAAGCGCCCCAGGCTCAGTAGGTGTTAATTAACTCTTTTCACCTTTGTAACATCTCAATCTTGTTACTTAATTAGCTTGGGGAATGTAAGCCCACGCACCTGGATGCCTGCAGGAGGAAGAGATGTGTGAGGCTATTATGCCACTCCCTACATTGTTTCCTTTATCACTTATGGGAGTATGGCAGTTCCTGTGAGAACAGCGCCTGTCTTAGGTCAAGGACTCTTCATATGAACCCAACCAGGCCTTACCCGTCATGGGCCTGCAGGACAGCAATTGGTCCTGTGCCTGTATTAGGCAGCCGGTGGTGTAACATATGTGTCCTAGTTGCCCGTCTTTGGCTG
>PVLA01004572.1:0-147703 GCA_004027455.1 Hydrochoerus hydrochaeris | reverse complement strand
TCACATGCGGCATCCTTTTCCTGGAGAAGCAATTGTCACAAGGCATGGATGGACTAGGACGCGGCATGGACAGAAAAGGGCGCCGCATCGTATAAAGCCACAGTACAAGGTGATCTACAATGATTACTATGTTGTTTCTTATTATCTTCAAAAGAATGCCTATATCATCAGGCATAAATGAATATAACAGTAAAATTGAATATAGCAGTAAATAACAATATTAGTAAAATAAAACACTGTAGACAGTATATAAAATTTCAAAGGCAGGTAATAATCAAACCAGAGTGGATAATCTAGTGGATCTTGTCATCTTCAGTGTAGTTGCCTATACTCTCAGACTTGACACTATCAATCATAACAGCTTTGAATAAAATCTATCAATACAAAACAGCAATATAACAAACCAGATTCAATTACGATCAGTCATGGTAAAACTGTGCAGGTTTTACAGAGCTTTAGATTAAGTTAATAGGAAATTAAGGATGATTACCATACTGTATCCTGTTATTTTCAGGATTACTGTCTGTGCCCTCAAATCTAGTACAAGTAGAATGACTGGAACAGAAAATAATACATCTAAGCAGAGTAGTGTGGTTAATGTGGGTTTTAAATCCTGGTGCACTATTAACAATATAGCATATCAAGGCCATCTATGTTAGAGTTTCTAGTTATCCTTCTCTGCCTCATTTCTGCTATGCTACTTTTATGCCTTTGTTTAGTTTTCTCCTTCATTCTACTGCCTGCCCCACTCATTGAGGCCTTTCTGCCACTGTTCCTAAAATTCTGGTATTTTTTTTCTCTCTCTCTAGAATGTCCTTCAGCATTCTCTGCAGGGTTGGATTGGTGGTCACAAACTCACCCATTTCCTCTTTGTCATGGAAGCATATTTTTTCTCCATTAATTTCTAGTGACAGTTTTGCAGGGTACATCAATCTGGGCTGGAGGTTCTTTTCTTTCAGGGCTTGGAATACTTTGCTCCAAGCTCTTCTTGATCTGATGGTCTGTTTCGAGAAGTCAGCTGTGATTCTCATGGGCTTACCTTTATAGGCAACCTGTTTCTTTTCTCTGATGGCTTTTAATTTTCTGTTTTTATATTGAATTTCTGATATCTTGATTATTATATGTCTTGGTGTAGATCTGTTTTGCTTGTAGGTGGCTGGAGTTCTGTATGCCTCACATAACTGAATGTCATTTTCTTTTCCCATGTTTGGGAAGTTTTCCTTAATTATTTCTGTGAATAGCCTTTGTAATTCACCCGTATGTGTTCCTGCTTCTTTGTTCACGTTTCTTATTCTTAAATTGTAGATTCTCTTGTCATCTTCTAGCCTTTGTATTGTTACTGCCCATTTCCTTGTTATTTTTAAGAGATCTTTCCTTTCATGATCACACATTGCAAACTTGTCTTCAAGTTTTGATAGTCTATCTTCAGTTTCTTTTAAAGAGTTTTGCTTGCCTTCAATGGAGTTTTTAATTTACTGGTAGTCTCTTTGAATCTGCTTCATGTATTCTATATTTTCTTTATATTCTTTATCAAATGTTTCTCTCTTGTTTTGTGTTCCTCCCTTCTTTCGTATCTATAATCCTGAGTGATGCTTCCTGAGAGCATTTCTTTTATTACTCTACTCATATCTTGCTTTACCTGTCCCGAAGATATCTCTTAATGTCCATTGAAGCCATGTCTGATGTTGTGTGTTTGCCACCCTCAGGCTCCCTTGTTTTTCCTTCTCCTGGATCAGGGCTCTCAGGGTTCTGGGTGAGGGGCCTCCTCCTGCCTCTTTCTCCTGTCATGGCACTGGCTTCCTCCACACAGGTTACAGTGCAGGTTCCAGCCCTTTCCCTGTTGGCCATGTTTCTTCCTAAGCACGCTGGCAAGGGAACTCCACCCTTTCCCTCCTGCTCTTGTCACTGAGGTGTAAGCAGGCTGCATATGCCTGCCCTTCCCCTCCAGGCCAACCAAACTTCAGGGGCTATCACCCTGTCAGTGTGTGCTAGGTGCAGGGAATCGATTTGGGACATCTCATTGGGGTGCAGCCCAGTCCAAACTAATCTGCTCTGGGGAGGGAGCAATCAACCGAAGTCATTGTTACTCCCAGTTCAGGTTCCTCCTGCCCGATTCCAACATGTTGCCCACCTGGTCATGCCCTTCCCCTGGTGGGGGGGTCTCACTCCTAGCACTGACCAATGAAGGTTCCTCCATCGGCTCTGCTCTCTGCTCTCCATTGGGCTCACCAACCACTGACTTCAGCACTGCCGTTCTTCCTGTGAGTTTGGAATGAGTTTGGGCAGCTCTGCCTGCCGGCATGGGTTCAAGCTGATGCAAGCTGATGACCCTTGGTGGGTCATCGCGAAAATGCTGTGTCCCTTTAGTTTTTAGCTGTTTCAGTTGTAGTCCTGAAGTATTTGATGAGTTTTTTAAGTTTTAATTTCTTCCTGTATCAAGAGGATCCATCTCCCTCTGTCTGGGTCTCTCCAGGGTGTTTTATTCTGGCATATGAATTATTTATCCCTGGAGGGTTTGTATTTTGTTGCTCACTGATTGGCCATCTTGTCTTCTCTCTACCATTGTGAATTTGAAGTTACCCCTTTCCTGCTTTCTATGTGCTGAGGATCACATCAACTTCTAAAGGGTATGCCTCTCCATCAGCAGCTCACAGTATTGCTGTTTTATTTCTCCCAGAAAATCTAAATTTGCCTTTGATTTTTATTTTTTCCTTCTTTTCAGAGAAAACATCCTGTTTTTGAAGGACTCATATGATTTACTGAGACCCATGAAGTAATCTTTGCATCTTAAGATCACTGTGACCTATAGCCTGAAGTAATCATGGAGTAGAATCCATTATCTCTGTAGATCTGCAGGTTATTCAAGGCATATATGCCAGGAGAAGGAATATCTTACTGTACATCTTAGTCTCCTGACAAATATTAATGACAGAATGTTAATGTAGGTATAAAAAATAATCTTGTAGACATTTTGCCTCTAAAAATTGCAAATGTTTTAGAGAAGTTTGGAAGGTTATGGTTGTCTGTGCAAAAGAAAGGGGAGGATGTGAATATTAATGAGAGTATAAAAGTAAATGTCTTATCTCCTGGTATTCATTTTCAAATTTGACTTTATCATATCATTGTAAAAACCCAGGCCAGGACAGAGGTTTTATCAAAGTATTGATAATACTTTATTCAAAAACGGTTACTTAATTTTACCATAGAATAATACTGGGACATTTAATATTACATCAATCTTTCTTTACTTAAAGAATTCATTGGTTCCATTTTTTATTAAAAACTGTGTTTATAATTGTGTAAAGTACACAAAGACTGGATTCTCTTTCATATTTAATTTCTACTTATAGAAACCAATACTCTCATGAGCCTATTATTGTTTTCAAAATCTGTCAAGTATATCTGATAACAACTAATGCATACACTGAATCTTAATTTTTTAATGACTTTCTGAGATAGAAGTTTTTTTAGGACATCTACCTTGTACATAGCAAGTCAAACAAATATTTTGCACAAGAATAGTACCTTAAATGTACCTTGACTCCTCGTATCAGTTTCTTCTCACGTATCAATTAAGTCAGTAAAGTAGCCCTCACCCCACTTAATCTGCAGGTGATTAGTTGCAACAGCCTTCAATAGATGGCAGGAGTCTACTCAAGTCCCAGCATAGAGTGGTTTGTAAAAGAGGTGCGACACAGTGAGTATTAAGTCCTGTGAAATGCTGGAGGCCCTGGCAGGACAGGTAAAGATGTGAGATTTGATGGTTCTGCTGAGAAAGGCATGCCATTCAAAACTTTCAAAGGTTTCACCATTTTGTGAAGAAATGAATTTTTGAAGAATCTTGGAGAAAGAAGAGAAGGGATGAAAGAGACACACTGCCATTCTAAGACTCTCTGAAGACAAAATATACATATGAGACAAAGCAGACATACTCATAAAACATCTCTGCTTCAACTCAACACATTGCAAAAGGAATGAAATTTTAAAGCCAAGCAAGATGCAATAAATCACAATCAGAAGTTTGCCATCAAGGATGTTTTTCTTTTTTTCCCCCCAGAAACACCAAAACCTGTAGTCTATTCTGCAAGAATAAAAAAGTGAGGTGTTTTTTTTATTATGGTATTTATATGTGAATCCATAGCTTGTTTTTTTTTCCATTGTATTGATCTTTTCTTCATCAAAGAGAACCACTAACTTATGGGAATATATCCATGAAATAACCCTAATTTTTGTAATAGTAACAAAATTGATGAATTCTTTATTTTGATAAATATGCTTCATGTACTAGGGTTCTCATTTGGAAGACTGAGGTTACACTTTTTAATTCAGAGCTTTGAGTATATGTTGTTAATTTTCCACTTGTACAATCTTAGGGAAAGTATCTGTACAGAGTACTTGGCACTTACCCTGTTATAGTCAATGAGACTGGATGCTGTGGACACTAAAGCATGGTATTTTTACGGAGCTATTAAAAAATTCACACAGATTTTCTGACTACTCTCATTTTTCTCAATGAAACTTAAGTAAATCGTGAACACAGTGGGTTAGAGTGAAAATCATACAATCACTTTGGAAGATAATGTAGAATTGTATACTAAAAATAAACAAAAACAAACTATGAGACAGATTTCCACTTTTAGTTATATTATCAAGGGAAATATACACATGTGTTTAACAAGACAGCAAAATTTTATGTGTTATTTAAGAAAATGTGAAAGGAAAACAACAGTTTTCACCAGGAGAGGACAAATAAATGAAGAATGGAGTATCCTTTAATAGTCTATGGAAACAAAAATGAAGAAAGTACTAAGACAAGCAACACAATCAAAACAGAATTCAAAAAAAGTAAAGAGTCGTAAGATGAAATTCTCTTTTGAAACTGTATCATCACATTTGTATAGTGTTCATGGTCAGGTAAAATTAATCTATAGTTCCACAAATCCTTTGGGAAAAGCATTTGTTTGAGGAGTCAAAGTTCCGTGTGATTTGAATATAGTTTAGAAATTTTAAAATGTTTCATATGCTGAAATTTCATCTTCATTTTGAAGTATTATGAGAGTGAAATTTAAATAGACCATAGAGTTTAGAGGTAGGGTTTTGGTACTTGATTAGGATTAAAATCATTAGAGTGGATCTGTCATAATGAACCCAGGTAGATTTATAAGAAGATGGATACAGACCGAGGTAGGGTTTTGGTACTTGATTAGGATTAAAATCATTAGAGTGGATCTGTCACAATGAACCCAGGTAGATTTATAAGAAGATGGATACAGACCAGACAGAGGCATGCACACACACACACACACACACACACACACACACACCCCTTTCACTTGCCATTTGATACTCTGCCTACCTCAGGACTCTGGTCACAAGAAAACAATCACAAGAACCAACTTGTTGACTTTGTTTTTCAAGAGATTCAAGCACAAATAAATATATTTTCTTAATTAATTAGTCTGCCTCACATCTTTCACTATAATAATAAAAACTGACTAGTCCAGGTAGTTCTCCTATGTGGCTATATTTCTTGACAAAGATGAAATTTCATATCCCAAAATTTCATCGATTTACTCAATTTTAGCCATGAAATTTTTCAGTACGAATTGTGTTGGTGAAAGCATATAAAACAAAACACATGCCTTAAATGCAAGCTTATTATATTATATGATCCATCATCAGGGTGGGTCTCCTTTTCTTCAGTTTGGTGGCCTATATACACATTGTCTCTGGAAGGACTTCAAACAGGCACCAGAGCCAGCCACAGATGTTAGGAATTGCTTAATCCAATCAAGTTGACTGCAGCAATTAGTGGTCTCACTTAATTATAGAGCTTATTAACATTATTTATAAGACAAGTGTGATTCTTTATTTTGCTTCTAGAGGCTTTATTAGTGGCTGAAAATATTTAAATTATGTATATTTGTCAGCTAAAATGCACTTCTCCACTGAGAAGGTTCAGATGATGTCCTATTCATTATTTAATACCTTAAGAAACAGGCTTGTGAGGGCAACACCTTGAAGAGTCCTGTTATTGCTTTTCTCTGCACAACACACCTCACTGTGGGGTTCACAATCAGTAGGTAAATTTAAATGCAATGGGTAGGATTTAACTGGGCATGTCTGAGTTAAAGGGCACCACTCAACTACCAAAGGCAAGATGGGTGTATTTGCCATAAAGGACATCAGAAGTAAGGACATCACTAGGTGGTCTGACTCATATAGACCTATTCCATTCCCTAACTTACCATGGTAGTCCTAAGTGAAACAGATAGGAAGCCTAGAAAATTGCATCTTGGGATACCCAAACACATAATGTTAGAATAAATTAACAAAAACTATCTCAAATTATAAGAACAGAGAATAATAGCCCTTTGACTAATTCTCTGATTTGAGCCAACTTAAAAACCTAGAACCCCTCAAACTAAGAAAATGCTATGTCTCTTGGAGGAAGCTTCCTGGTACACTACCAAAAAGGTACATTGTTAATCTTTTTTATATCCTTTCTTAAAAGGACCTATAGAGTCTCATTGTGGATTTCCTTTTACAGGATAACTGTATTTGGGGTGAAAGGAAATAATCAGAAAATATGGGAGTTACTAATTCTATACTGATGCTGATTCCAGGAGTTGAGAAAAAAACTGTGGCCCTCCAGTAAGAGTCCACAGCATTGAGGTGATCAATGGATCTTTAACTAAGGTCTAACTCACAGTGGGTCCCCCAGTTCATCCTGTGATTGTTTCCCAGTTCCACAATACAGAACAATGGAAGATCCTTACATTGGTAATGTAACATGTAAAGTGAAGGTTATTTTGATTATAAAGTCCAGCAGAAACTTGTTAGAGCTGCGTCTTTCTAGAAAGTTGGATATCAAAACAATGTCATGTGTCTGTAGAGATTTCACAGCTCAGTTCCACTAGGATCATAAAAGGTGCAAGGAACTTGAATCATATCACATTCCCTTTAACTCAGCTATTTGGCCATGCAGAAGACAGATGAATCTTGCAGAATGGATGACTGCCAGTGTATTCAAGTGGTAACTCTCTTTGCAGTTGCTCTGTCAGCTATGGTGTTCTTATTTAGGCAAACTAGTTTATCTCCTAGTACCTGCTCTGCAGATCTTGATTTGGCAAATCCCTCTTCACAACAAAATATGAGGCCAACCGGAAGCAATTTGCTTCACTGCACATTTATTGTCCTATCTTAGGAGTAAATAAATACTCCAGGCCTGAGTCATGACTCTAGCTTGCCAGGATATTGAACACTATTCTCCTCCACAAACGATCACAATGGTTCAGATAGAGTGATGATATTATGATTATTTGACCACATAAATAAGGGATAACAATGAATTTGAACTTGTTGGTAAACCATTTACATGCCTCAGGATTGGAAATATACACAACGGAAATTCAAGAGCCCTTTACCTTCACAAAATTTCAAGGAATCATTTGATATGGGGTAGGCCAAGATATCCCTTATAAATTGAAGAATAAATTGTTACATCTAATCCTTCGTACAAACAATAAAGAGGCATAACACTTAGTGGACTGATGAGAGTTTTGGAGGTAACATGTTCTCACTTCAGTGTGTTACTCTGGCGTCTTGTGCAACTCAGAAAGCTGTTACTTTGGGAATGAGATCCAGAAGAAGAGAGAGCACTACCAGGCTTCCCTGAAAGATTCTCTGTTTGGGGCCAAGTG
This sequence comes from Hydrochoerus hydrochaeris, assembly GCA_004027455.1. NCBI lineage: Eukaryota > Metazoa > Chordata > Mammalia > Rodentia > Hydrochaeridae > Hydrochoerus > Hydrochoerus hydrochaeris. The sequence continues at coordinate 140,000 of PVLA01004572.1, read as the reverse complement.
ATCTAAAAATTCTACAATACTTGAAGTGCCATGGGCAGATAGAGATGGTGGTTTTATTTTTTAGTGCAAGTTTGCAGTACGTGAATTTTACCTTGGAAAGTAGATACTTGTACATGATTCAACTTGTTTCTTTTTTCATTCCCTTGCCGTTCCTACTCAGCTCCCTCTTTCTGGCTCTAAATGCCCTTTCTCTGTTTTTCCTTTTTGTGGTTGTTATTCTTAGTTCATATTTATGATATACAATGTTTATATTTATGAAGGTTATTAGGCTACTCTATGTGGCATATCTTGGTTCTTCCTAATTCCTGCTACCTCCCCTCTGCCCTTACCCTTAATAGCTTAGATCCCTTTACATTTACAAGGGAAATATCCACTTGTTTCCTTCTATGCAACATTTATTATGCTCTTTGTAATTTGCTTTACTCAAATGTGAGATAATATATTTAAGCTTGTGTGTCTGACTTATTTCATGCAACTTCATATTTTCCAGGTATATCCATTTTCCTACAAATGTTTCAAATTTATCCTTTATAGCCAAGTAGTATACCATCATCTATATAAATAGATAGAGATGGTGTTTGAAATCTGTGTTAATCCGCATAGTTGGACTGGAGTCAACTAGGATGTTGGAACAAGTGTCTGCCATCATCTGCAAACAGCTATTCTCCTTTTGAGAAATAGCTGCTGGACTTTTTACTGGTTTTGGTGGAAGATAAACCCTTGACCAGGGGACAGTAGATTACCAAGTGACCTGAAATGCTCATTGTAAACCATGCACCATCTTCACCACAGAGTCATAAGTGGGATATGCACAGTAACATCCTGACACCAAACAGAAGTAGTCTATACACGCCTGGCCCCAGGCAAGTCCTCAGTGTATATTTACATTCAATGAAGATGTGGCCAAAGTACCCATGATTTCCACTTTGGCTATACTACTTCCTGTCTCCCAGGTGACATGATCCTTGTGGCCTCAAGAGATATATAATCTATGACTAGGCGACAGAGGAAGGGCAGGCCAGGTCCTAGTTTATAGATAGTTCTGCACATTATGCAAGCACCACATGAGAGTTGACAGCTGTTCCACTACCACCCCTCTCAGGAAGTCTCTCAGACAAAGCTTCACCATGTGCAGAAATTGGAGAAATTCACCTGGCCTTGTATCTTATTTGAGAGGCAAGATGGCCAGACGTGTGATTATATACTGACTAATAGGTGCACTAATGGTCTGACTGAGTGGTCAGGAACTTTGAAGGAACACAAGGAGAAAAACGTTGACAAAGACTTTTGTGGTAGAGTGTGAGAGAAAAGGATGTGAAGATATTTATGTATCATGTAACTACTCACTGAAAGGTATCGTAAGTGAGAAGGACTTCAATAATCAAATGAATAGAATAATCCTTTCCATGAATAGTAGCTTTTCTTTGCCCCCCTATAATATTGCCCGAAGCATTCATGAATAAAGTGTCTGTGGTGGCCAGGCTGGAGGTTAGGCATGGTCTCAGCAACAGGACCTTCTACTCACCAAGGCCAAACTGGCTACAGTCCCTGTGGAATGACCAACCTTTCAGCACCAGATACAAATACAAAGCCCTCAATATGGCACCATTCCCAGAGTTGACCAGCATGTGACCAGGTAGCTTAGTGATTACTTTGGACTGCTTCCATTATGCAAGGAGCAGTGTTTTGTCCTTACTGGAATAGATAATTATTTTGGATATTGCTTTGCTGTTCCCGCATGTAATGCTTCTGTAAAAACTACCATATTTGGACTTACAGAATGTCCCATTATTATTTCTGCTGAGGGAATACAGTTCAAAGTCAAACAAGTGCTACAATGGGTTATGCTTATTGAATATTACAGGTCTTACCATGTTTTCCAAAAGGCAGATAATTAACAAGTTAGAATAGCCTCCTGAAGATGCAATTACAGTGGCATCTGGATGGCAATAGTTAGAAAGTTCTCCTGTAGGATGTACACATTCTGAATCAATATATAGGATAGTGTCTTCAACAGTTAAAATTTATAGGTCCAGGAAGTCAGAGGTGAAAATGGGAAAGGTATCACTCACCATTGCTGGTAGTAGCTCACTAGCAAAGTTGTCACTTTAAGTTCCAGTGACCTTATATTTTTATTCTGTAAGAAGTTTAAGATGGAAAAGTGCTACTACCAGCAGGTGCAACAATGATTGCACTGAACGGAAGTTTAACACTTATTTTGATTCTTTTGAGATCTTTTTGTTTCTGACTCAACAGGCTAAAAAAGGAGCTACTTTGTTGGTGGGTGATTGATCCATACTACCAAGCATAAACTGTACTACTACCCCAACAATGAATGTAAGGAAGAATATGTTTGAAATGCAGGAAATCCAATAGGGAACCTCCTAGTATCATCAGCATATGATTTTAAAATCATTGGGTAACTACAAAAGCTAATCCAGGTACAATGACCGATTATCCAGATCCCTCAGGAATGAAGGTATAAGTCACTCCAGGAGGTAAAAAAACATAACTTCCCAATATGCTATAGTTGCCAGGCTAAGAAACTACTGAATCATTAGTAGGAGATAGATACAAATAAGGTCTATGACCACATGAACAAGACAGAAATAAGGACTTTCATGAGTATTTTTTATTTTACTAATGACCTTATGTGTGCATACACACATATTAAACAGATATATTTTTATGTATTCTTACACCATGAAAGATAACACTAATTAACTATCAGTAAGAGCATATTTTGAAATCCATGTCATAGCACTTAACTATGGAATATCAGGAGAATAAGAACAATGTTTTCTCTTATACCGTTCAAGAAAATAACACTCTTCGGTTATATGCAGGGTAATTTTATAATGTTAAACAGAACTATGACCTTGATCTTGTCTTTATTTGGAGTTTAAGTATAAAGAGATACATTTGACCATCAAGTTGAAGAGGTGTCAGTGCAACCAAAATCATGATTATCAACCGCACTGTGTTAAGAAAAGTCTAGCATTTCTGGACGTCTGTAGGTGCTACCAGAGGTAGTTGGCATGCAGACCAGCACAAGGAGGGGGACACTTCCCTGTGATTCTGGATGGTACCATCCAACAGTTTTTCAGTCCAGTAAGAAAAAAGAGAAAGTCTGCTTACATCAAGCTCTGTTCTACTTGAGCTAAGTCATCTTTTACTAGTTCTGTAGCCTGTGGATGTTGGCTACAGATGCTTTAGCATTTCAGTTCAAACTCACAATAAAATCTCCTCAGAGAATAGCATTTCTTCAGTCTTAGACTGGGCCTGCATCTTTGATCCCTCAAATTCTACAGCTTTTAGCATCTTGGACCTAGAAACTGCTGGATTATTTGGCTCTTCTGCATGCAGATGTCTGTTGAAGACTACCCAAACCCTGATGCAATAAACTTATACATTTTAATTAGGATTTGCAAAGCAGTGCATGTAATACAGGGCACATAATTTAAAGGATTTTCTTATAATAGTCACACAAAAAGTCAAATTCAGAAGAGTGCAACACATTTGTCTCTGCGCTAGAGATAGAATCCAGATGAGCACCTGGATCCCATGGCAATGTCCTCCACAAGTCCAGTTGGAGGCCTGGAGTCCATGACAATGTCTCATGCACTTCTGTATCAAGGATATGACTGTGAAAGCCCAAAGTTGGTGGAAGCTAGAAAGTCTGCACTACTAGAATGAAGGATCTGTGCCAGAAGACTGAGGGATTTGCACTGGAGCCAGAAAGTGACGCTCAAGGTAAGGACCAGCACTTCCCTGAAGACAGCTGGGTCCATTCTCATCTACAGCAAGGACCTGAGCTCCTTTGATAATAAGTACAACTGGGTTCATAGCAAGAAAGCCAGCCTGATAAGCTTCTCCAGGAGAATCACCGCAGCACTATCTTCCCCTCCAGTTTTCCTTTTAAGCTGTTGGCAACCATTCACACTTTGGCCTCCTTCACCCAGAACCATGCTGATTCAGTTCAGTTGGGTGTTTAAAGTTCCCATTAGTTAATCCACCACATTAACCAATAAATTCTGTTATGGAATTGTTTCTTATCTTCTAGAGAACTGAAACGAGTATGATAATTAAATATTACAATAGCTAAAAAATTTTAAACTCATGCAAAAGGTTATGTATTGTTTTCATTGGAAACTTTATATAGAAAATTTGTGTAGAGTTGATAATTAGAGTGAAACCATTTATAAGACATAACGCATGAAGATGCGAAGTGAAAAATACTTATAGGTACTATATGTAACATGTGGGCGAGTGTAGTCAGAATTATCTTCTGTGTGCTTAGATAATATGATGTATATATGAACAGTAAGAGAAGTGGTTCAAAGAGGTAGGCAAAAGCCAGGTTAAAAGAGTCTCAATAAATTATTTTGATATGTTTCTACAAACAATGGATTTTTCCATTAATTTGAATATCCCTTAGGTCACTGTCATGGTTTCAATTTACAAAATTAGAATTTTATTCATCTTTTTCTTAGAATAGTGTTCTAAAAGACAGAGTACTTTTTGCAGATAGAATAATTAGTAAAAAATAATATATTGGAAGCCTAGTTAATATTGGGGAGACATAATATTCTTAGCTTAATTCTCTTAATCTCCAATTCTGAAAGAAGTACTTAAGTTCCTCTCATAATTTTCCATGAATACTATTTCTCCCAGCAAGCTTATAGTTACTGCAGCAACTTTATAATACATCTGCCTATGATCCCAAAGAAAAGTGATATCATTTTACTTATGAGGAAGGAAACTGGTCAAAAAACTGAATTAGTCATAATACCAGTAAATCTTCAGTGCTAGAATAAAAAGAAAGAAATTGTGTCTTTGTGCTTGTCCACTGCAAATCTCAACATTTTAGGAACACTGGCATCTGCATTATGCATATTTTATGTCACCAACAAAAATATGAGATGAGCTTCTCTTTGTCAGCTATACTTAACATCCTCTGATCACTCTTCTTGTCAGTGGCTCTTCACATGTTCTTCAACTCTCTCCATTTTTCTCTTTTATCTCCTGCCTTTTGTTTTTTCATGTTATAATATTTCTGTGGGAAGGATTTTTCTTTCCTTCTTATAGTTCTGGCTATAGTAATGGTTGTTGTACTTTAATGTAAGAATTTGTCAAAAACCAACTTAAATGCAAATTTTTACACTTATCGTCAAAGATTCAATCATTAAGTGAGTAATTTTAAGCCAAGGATTGTCTATGTTTAACATTCATTGAGGTAACTCAAACAGTGGTTTCTATAGCATACACAAGGAATCATTGTATGATAGGCCTGAAATAGGCTGAAAAGCTGGTAATTATCCTCATAGCCTTCTATATTGTTATTTGAGGATGGGTATTTCATAGGTAAAAGGGTTGTAGTATTTTTTTTTGTTACATTTTGCCTATGGTGACCACATGAGGCAATTATATTTTAAGAAAGGATATGCAATTTTTGGTCTACCCAAATCCTATCACATATCATCAAATCATCAGCATCTCAAGAGCTAGATTTTTACTGCTTGGGTTGCTCTCTTCATTTGCCTGCTGAATGGATGAAAACTATAGTACTTAGAAGTCAAAGTCCCCGTACTGAATGAGATTGTACCCTGAACAGCAGACCTTCTATGTAAAATTGATATTAATGTTGTTGTCAAACACTTCACCTTCACTTAGTTGACGTTAGAACTAATTTTTAATGTTAAAGACAATTAGAGATTTACAATATTAATAAATTATGAATTTTGTTATTTATTGAAGTTTATTTTTGTTGTTTTACCTTCCTTTCCTGCTTCTCTCCCGTTTTCTTCTTCCTTTTTTCTTTTCTATCTAAAAATACCAGTGAATATAATGCTGACTGCATCGTGCAGTCTGTCTTTCCAAATAAAAAAATTAAATAAATGATTAATTGCCATGTTTCATTTATTAAGTTGAATTAGGCTGAATCTCTAAGGGAAGATGACATGAAAAATTCTTTAACTTTTAATGAATGAACTGGGTTGAATAGTGTTTCTTAAAAATTTATGTCTACTTGAAACTTGAAAATATATCCTTTCTTGGGAATAAGATCTTTGCACATATAACCAGGTAAAGAATTTCATACTGTATTCTGATATTCCCTTAGTCTAGTAAAACTAGCGTTCTCATAAGAGAATTGTACATTCATGCACACACATACACACACAAACAGAAAAAAAAGAAACAGACACATGGAGATAAGAGACAGAAAATAATGATAATATCTATGTACTATTTACACCAGAAACTGTATGCATAGAGTGATGAATCTCCTAACTTAGGAACATCAAGGACACTAAGGATTAGAATAGCTACATAGGAATAATTGCTTTACCATTCCCTTGATTTAGATCTTTCAGCCTCCATATCTGTAGAGAATAAATTTCAATTGTGAGAAGTTGGTGATATTTTGTTATACAAGTGCTAGGAAATGAGTGAAGTGACCAATGGTTTTAAAAAGTAGCATACAGCTATGTTAAAATCTTATGTTTAAATTTCTTTCTATAGAAATTACATAGAAAACTTAAAAATCACTTTTATCAATACTATTCTCTTAATATGCATTTATTTTTAAAATTTGATCACATAAAATACTGTTTATTGTACTATGTGTCTCTCTGGATATAGACATAGACATAGACATAGACATAGACATAGACATAGACAGACAGAGACATATAGATATAGTTATAAATATATTTTTTGGTACCAGGAATCAAACTCAGGACCATGCACTTGCCAGGCAGGCTCTGTACTGCTGAGCTATATCCCCAGCTTCCATAGATATATTATTAAAGATTATTTTTGCATGTGAAATATCTTGCTAATAATTTAAAACATAAGATCTGCAAGTTGTCCATACAATTTTGAGTTTGATTGTTAGGATTTTAAAAATAGGAGTAAGTTGTTCCAGTAAATACAGAAGGACAAGCTATGGCTTAAGAGTTAAGAGTTAATCAATCTTGAGTTTTGTCAAACATTCAGTTCACCACTAAAGAGTTAGAATAGTATGGAAAATAGATGATGAACAAGCTCAACGAAATGTTTTAATCTTCTTTCAATTCATATGACTTTTCTTTAAAATATTAATAGTAAGGATGTAGAATTTCTCCATTGAAAGTCGAATCACAATTTAAAAGAGCTGGAAAAAGTTCATGGTATTTAGTTGGTATGAGATTAGACATTGCATTTGTCTAAAATGCATCTTGCTGTTCGTACTGGTACCAAAGGCAACAGTACACTCTGTATTAATTTTAACTATATGTTTGAAGCTAGTTATTTTGAACTTCTTGATGATAGTGCCCCTTAATAGGACTTGAAACACTATAGAATAATCACATTGCCTTGTGCCCACATGGCTTTCTACTTAAGAATTAATTACTAACATTTTGCCTTGTCCGTATGTGCATTATGCTCTAAACATAAGGACTTTTTATAATTGAGGGAAATTGCAAGTACCCTGGCCAGCAGAGTAAATGAAAACTTATTCTAACAATGCTTATAAGCCTCTGTGTTTCTCAGGAAATTACAATACTGTCGTAAAACTGAATGTCTAGTTTTTTCTTTCTTTCAATGATTTTTTAGAGCTAATGGCGATTCAAGGAGTGCCTAACAATGTTAACGTAATGAGCAATGAGATTATAGCTTTGTGACTTCCACAAATCTTTCTCTATATGTAACAAAATTATGATATAAACTCTAATTATTTCAACTTTCTGATCATTTCAAATGCTTTCTAGCTATTCTTTAAGATATGCTATGATATGAAATTTTAAGTGATAGTACACAATTTATATTTTAGAAGTTCATTCATTTTTAAAATTATTTATTTTTATGTATCATTTATATTCAATTTCACATAGAAACTTTAGGGATCAAATGTATGTATGACTTTTCAAATCCATATATCCACATACTAGATTTCACTATTGTAATGGTTGATACCTGTGCTAACGTGACAAGTTAAGAAGTTTAACTAAGTGACTCAGCAGGGGCCAGTGACCTTACCACGCAAGCTTCCTCATCCTGTGCAAGAGGAGGGCACAGCAGATACTTAAGTGCTGCACTTACCCTAGGGTGGGTGGCCTGCTTACAATTTAAGGGAGGCAAAGAAGCTTGTTCTCTCTTGGCTTTTGTTGCTCTGCTGTGTTCTGCTGCCGTGAATATTGCTCCCCAGCATGCCATCCTGCCTTGGAGCTAGCTGACTACAGACAGAAATCTCCACAAATTTTGAGCTAACATAAACCTTTCTTTCCTTAATTTTGGGCATTGGATATTTTGTCTCAACAATGAGAGAAAAGTAACCTAACCAGCTATCAAAGTAATGAATATTTTTTCACTTCAAAAATATCCTTCCACTTCAAAAATATCCTTTATGCACCATTCTGGTCATTTTTGGCTCTAGTTTTTTGCCCTTTATTTCATCCAAAAAACTTGAAATTAGTATCATAAAGAGTTATCCACTCTTTAATGTACTTTTCAACATTATTCACCCATAGACAGATGTGAATACAATCTAAATGTCCATCAGTAGATACAAAATAAAGAAATGTAGGCTGTCAATCTGTCAAAAAAAGTAGAAATCCTGCCATTTCAACCACATGAATGAAACTTGAGAATATTATATTCAGGAAAACAAATCAGTCAGGAATTAGTCTTTCCCAGAATCATGTAAATGCATTGTTGAGCGTACTATTTTATGTTAGACGTCTTTAATCAGCATATTGCTTGAGGCCAATCCATTTCACTGCACGCAATTATATTTTTCAAGCCTGCTAATAATATATTCTTTAACTTTAGTTTATTTCAAAAAATATAATTCACTTACACTTAAAATAATATTTGTACACCCTAATTAGGGGTTGACTTTTTGTTTTGGTTCATTGTCTATCATTTTATTGTCATTGGATTCGTTTCTTTTCTTTTGAGATTTTTGGCATTGTTAACTTGTTATTAATGTGCTTTCATTAATATACTTTTGACATAAGATGTTTATAATTGATTTTCAATCCCCTATTTTGATTTTCCTTTCAATGAGTTTTTTAAGGAATTCATTCACTTTTCCTGGATAATTGGTTCAAAAGTGACAAAAAATTAAACATTATTCATTAAAGTTTTGAACTTTTCTATGCAGAAAGAAAATTAAATTTAAAATTAAAATTAGATAACTGATAAAAACATGATAATTTCCCATGAGTCGCTGTATTTCTATTCATTTGTTATGTTCATTTCTTCTCACTGTTTCATTTTCTAGGATTTTTATTTCCCTGAAACCTGTTGCATCCTTTAGTTATAAATTTTCTAGAATTCTATTGGTCTAAACCAAAGCTGATTGAAGCTTCAGATTTTATATTTAAATTGTAGAATTTTAAAATTTTCTACTTAATTCTAATCAATTTTTCAATTGTACAGATTTCATTTTTTACTGCTGAAAATATTATATTCACCTTATAATGAAAATACTTATGCATTTTTATTTTTGTTGCTATGAGATCCTTACTTGCTTATTCCGTTATCTGAGTGGTTTGGGGTCTCTTTCTATTAAGTAAGTTTTCTGGGTCATTTGCACCTATTTGAGTTCCTAATAATTTTGAATTTCGCACCACATGTTACTGATATTATGCTGTTGAGTGTCTGAGTATTATACTGACTACAGGTCATTTTGTTTCAAAGCTAATTTGATTTCTGAGAGGATTATTTTATATTTTCTTAAATTGCAGAGGAAGTAGTGTTTAATGTGTGCTTAATTTAGCCCTGAAGCTAAGGTGAGATACTTCTAGTACCTCCTGAATTCAGAAGCATATGCAGAATGCCAGAGAATTGGGCCTGACCTCCTCATTCTGGTTATGTGGAAATCAATTGTATTCTAGCTTTCTGTGACCTCCTAGGTACTAATCTAACAGTTCTTGTATTATTGTTCATTTTTCAACATTTGCCCCCCCCCTTTTTTTCCTTATTGATGCAAAAGTTGGATATGCAGACAAATTATACTGGAAAGTCAGATTGAGACTGAATTATTTATGGACTATTTTACTTATTGAGTGGCCGACTCCACAGTGCTTTGCCCTGTGCAGCCATTCAGTAATTGGGATCTTGATCTCTGCTCACTCCCCCCTCCCACCCCCGCTTAAGGAGGTGGGAATTCTCATCTCAGGCAGACTCACAGCTCCCCAGTTCCCATCTCAATATTGTGCTGATCGCACAGATTCCGGGTCCGATCCTCCCTGGCCTGAAATGCCAAACCATTATATGACGTCTTTTGATTCTTTTCCCTGGTAACTTAATTGTTCATGATGTGAGTAGTAGTCTGGTACTTATCACTCCTTCATCACAGAGAAAGCAAATTAGATATAGAGATTTTAATTATGAAAATATTTCTGGATTATAAAGTCTCCATTTTATTATTTTATTTAAATTACCAAATATGATTTTAAACATCCAGTATAAGAATGTACTATTATGATCCGCTCTGTGTTTTAAAATCCATTTCAAATTCTATGCTTATGGTATGGCAACCATTCAGGATCACAAGCTAATGAAAACATTTTAGTCTTACAATTAATCAGTCTTCTAAAATAAACATGTATAGGCATATACTCATTGGGTTTAACAGTTTGCAATTGCTATTTGATTATTTTTGATTGAATGATTAATTTCTGTAGTTTCATATAATATTATGCTCAAATAGGAGTAACTTTTAGCCTCTAAGTGTAATTAACATGACTAAAGTCTTACAACTGAATAGTTTGGCACACATGTAAATATAAATAATGACAATGCAGATATATTCGAACAGTCACTTTGCTTCTTCTTTTTCAGACTTTAAATGCAAAATATATTTAATAAAAACATTTTGTAGTGTTCTCTATGTCTAATTTAGTAGGCTGTAATACAGAAGGGATGAAATATTTAGAGTATATTATCCTAATACACATTTAAAATTACACATGCCCCTTTTTAACCACTAGAACTCATGTTCTTACATTTATTCAAAGCTTAAGATTTTTATTATAGATATTATAGCTCTATATGTATAAATCATATTGGAAATGTTTATCATATATCACATTATATTCATTACATATATATGTGAATGGAATGACAGAAGAAAGAATGTATTATATGGCATATATGTATGAAAATAGCTTCAAATTATTCTTAGAGTGATAGAAGGAAAATAGGTATATATAATAATATCTTTAGTGTACATTTTTGATAATATTTCAATTCATTTTATATGGATTGAATTTCAAATCTTCATTATTTCCCATACGGCAGGTAATATTATGGACTCTAATTTTGAGGAGAGGAAGTTAAATAGGCAGTCTTTGATGAAGTTCAACTTTATTGAAGGAAACCAAATTATATCATATGAAATAATAAAACTAAAATGAACCAATTTTGTTGACACAACCAAAGGGTGAGAAAATATGTGTATATTTGTTTACAAATATGCCTGAAAAAGAGGTGAGAAGAAAGGGAAAGTGTACTCAGAAGGTAGAGTAACATGAACAAAGCTACTTAAAATACTTCTATAGAACAAGAATAAATTCATAGCAGTAAATATAAAAATAATGCATTGGGAATGGCATGGAGTTTAATGTTATGGTGCATTTGAAAATATGAATTGTTTCTTTCTGAAATAATTACACAACAAATGGGCAAAGATTCTAATTTTTAGTAATACAAGCCAGGTTTTCTGTTCTTTAATTTTCTCTGATGTACCCTGGAGTTTGTGGCCATGGTGGTTGTGATCTATAGGAGTGATCAAGTCTAGAGAAATGAATAGAAGTTAAAAAGAAAAAAATCATTAAGACACGTAGAATTAAACACAAATTTACTGAGCATTATGTATGGAAATTCATATTTCAGCATTTTGATAGAGTCTCATACTACTGCTCTCCAAAGTAGAGAAATCGACCCCAATTTGTACAGAAACACATGGATGAATACAGAGATTCACAATTTATTAAAGTAGAACCCGAGTAAAAACACCCCCCAAGACCCAGGCAATGATAGAAAAACTGAAAAACATATTTTACACTTTGTTGAAGATTCAGTATGGTCAACTCTAAAAGTCAAAAACTCCATGGGAACCAAACATGGGGGGTTTCAATCTTTGGTAAGTTTTACCTCAGGAAGTTTAACATACATATCAAGGTTAATATTGGACAACAATCCCTTTCCTTCAAGAAAGGATAGGAGAAAATTAATTGGAGATATACCAGATCATTACATATTCTGGAACATAGTCTATATTCAGGAGAGACTATTTAAACATATTCTAAACTACTAGAATGTTATCAGACTCTGACTGACCTGGGAAGTAATCAATTCTTGCGTTCTTTAGTCCTGCCCTTGTATGGAGAGGAAAATAAATAAAACCCTAAGAATTATTAGTGAAATTCACAGTTCAGAGAGATGGGTCATCTAAAGTGAAGTACTCAATCATAGAAATACAGACATGCCCTTGGAAGTTGATACCACATTTCCAGTATCATATTTGTATCCTTCAACCAAGGCATCAATTGTGGCATTCAAAGAAAATACATTACAAGGTATATCAAATGTCAAAGAAGTTAAGGCAACAGAGCAAAAGAAACAAGCACACTTCATTATGGTATGAGGGTTGGAATAATCAAATCAAGATTTTAATGCACTTATTGCTAATATACCAAGTGCTGTGATTAATAAAACAATCAGCTCACAAAAACAGATGGACAATGTAGGTAGAAAGGTGAAGTTCTCTAAAATAAGTAAAAAATAAACACTAGACATTAAAAATGCAGTATATGAATGGAATTATGGTGGTGTATTTAGTTTTGAAAAGAAATGAGCTCTCTAACTATAAAAAAACAAAAGAAAAAGTTATGTAGGTGTTATTAAGTGACAGAACCCAATCTGAAAATAACTCAAACCCTCAATGCTACCAACTATGTGGGATTCTGAAAAATGTAGGAGATAGGAACTGCAAACTAATTAGTTTTAGCCAATGGTTAATGGGGAGGGATGGATAAAAATTTGGAATGAGGAACTTGTGGGCACTGGCATTACTCTGTAGAACACTGTAATGGTATATATATATATATATATATATATATATATATATATATATATATATATATATATTCATCCATCAAATCTCTTCTTTTGAACCTGAATATTAACTATGGCTTTTGCATGACAACAACATGTCAAGATAGGTTCACTACCTGAAAAAAATATACTGCTGCATTTGAGGGATACTGGTAACAAGGAAGTTTCTGCATGTATAAAGTCTTGGATGTATGCGAAATCTGTTTTTCTTAAATTTACTGTCAAACTAAAATAGCTCTAAAATTTTAGTTCACTGACAAAGAAACTTTAAACTGTTGGCCTCAGGATTTTATGAAGGGAAAACAAATAAATGCATGCATTTCTTGAGAAAATGTTATTGAAATTCAGAAGAAAATTAAACCAAGTTAGAAACAAGTATATAGGAAAGTGGTATACTGCTATAATAAAGGGTTCTAACATAAAAATTAGAAAGAAACAAATGTGAAAATAGTGAAATGATGGATAATTCATAAAGATGAAGTCTGCTTGTATCTAATAAGGTTTGAAAATAGTTAATAAGAAAGTACTTTTCTCTAGACCCCATCAATACACACACGTGTACAAATTTCATGCAATGCTTGCTTTCTTGAACCGACAGATACACACACAAACAATTCCATTTATCATTAAAGATGTGGTCCATATTTGTATTATTGTTGCTCAGTGTATAAACGTAGCAATCACTTAGTGTACAAAGTTTCCTTTCCATTTTTGCTTATTTGATTTTGGAGTGGAGTTAGTAATTACCCTTTGCTTTTTTTTTAATTTACTGTAGCAGTTGACTATATGGCCCTTAACTTTTTGCTAGGACTTGCAAATACTTTTGTCTCCATCCTGGCTGATTGCTCTTTCCTTTTTTTGTTCATATTAAATCATCCCCTATGTTATTATGTTTTTATTTATTAATTATTATCAAAGAAATTTTGTAGTTCCTTTACGTTAAATGGTATACGGGTGGAAATTATTTTAAATACATAAAATAATTTAGTTTAGTTCTTGCTTTATAATTCAGTTGCTAGGATTCTGGGTTCAAAAATATTCTCCACAGAGACACACAGATATATTCAATTTATTTCTGACAAAGGTGACATTGCTTGAAGTCATGACAGGCTAATAAATCTTTCAAATTTCTATTCCTAAATGAATTGAGCAAGCATATGGAAAACCAAAGAATATGAAATCCTAAACAATTCAATATTAAAAATAAATGTCAAGCTCAGTATGCAGGCATCTGCGAGCCCTTCCCTGGTGCCCACCCCAGCAGCCATCGGAAGCCAGCACCTGCCAGTAACCAGCTCAGTAGGGAGGCAGCGGCCAGCCCTGCACAAGCACACCCAGTGGCCACCATTGAATGCCTGTAGCCAGCACTGGCCAGGAAAACCCAGGAGAACCAGTCACACTCTGGAGGAATTATAGCCTGTCTGGGAAGTCCTGGGAACCCACTACCTGCTTGTTTGGAAGATCCCAAGAAAATGTCAAGATGAAGAAGCAAAAGGCAGTCCCTGGACTCCAACCAAAGCAGAGCAAGTCCATAAGATAAAAACATGGAAGAGATCAGGAGTTACACACCTGAAGTTTCTGAAGTGACAGCAAATGAAGTAAAGGCAACTTCCTGAGGCTATAAAAAAATTAGAAAATAAATACCATCTGAGGAAAATTTTATATATGAATTTCTAAGCATCTGTAAAGAAGACAAAAAAAAAATAGAAACGTGTAAAAAATGAGGGAAACCATGAATGAACAATATAAGAGATTTAGAATACATGAAACAGATTCAAAGAGATATCCAGGAAATTAAAAACTCCACTGAAAGCTGCCAAAACCACTTGAAAGACACTGAAGATAGATTTTCAGAACTTGAAGACAGGTGTGAAGTTTACGATCATGAAAGATCTCTTTAAAAAAGACCACACTGTTTCAGGAACAGTGTCAGAGATGGGTCACCGAGTTTGGCAGACAACTGAATGGAGGGGAAAATAGGCAGCCAACTATAGGAAAATAGCATGGCAAAGACAAGCCAGTGCACGTTGGCCATAACTACCATTAGTGTAGATGGCCTCAATTCACCAATAAAAAGAAACAGGCAGAGTGGATCAGGAGACAAGATCCATCAACATGCTTTATTCAAGAAATGCATTTAACTCAAAAGGAAATTGTGAGACTAAAAGTCAAAGGAGAGAAAACAATGCGCTATGTGATAGGAATCAGAAAAAAAAGTAGGAGTAGCTTTCCCATCAACTACAGAATGGATAAGAAAGATACGGTGTTTCTGTACAATGGAACATTACTCAGCTATAAAGAAAGAAAACCTCAAGGCTCTTGCAGGTAAATGGATATAACTTGAGATCATGCTCATGGGTGAAATGGTTCAGAACCAGCTGGGTGAACATTGTGTTGTTCCTCTAGTATAAAAACTAAAGGAGTTAGTGGGATCCAAAATATACAATAGATGTTGTGAAGGTGAAAGGGGAGAGTGAGAAGGCAGTGGCCATTGTGAATCTGTATCCTGTTTCAAAACCCTGCTAAAAGGTCCTTAGATTATATGAATTTTTTAGACCACACACTATATATATATATATATATATATATATATATATATATATACACACATACATACATTTTTGGCTTAAATGTTCTTATGCAACACTAGAATATGTCTGATATAAAATACAATAAGGAAAAAGGAACAATGATAAAAAATAGCCAAAATACATGTCAAAAATGTTCTCATTATAGGCTTTTCAGCCTTGTCTGTAAGGGGCATTTACATAGCTTGACATAAGGGCATCATTTTTTTCTAACACCTTGTGCTAAGCAAATGCAGAACTCATTAGGTCTGTATGAAGTATGAGCCAAATCCTTACAATTCTGTCACTTGACTTAGAGGATTGTTATTTTTATTTAAAGTTTTATATGTGCTTGTTGTACTAAATAATGATTTTCAAACAGGGTCTTGCCAAGTTATTCAGCTCCGAAGCTGGGCTAGAACTTCTGCCTTGGTCTCCCAGAGCACTGAAATTACAGACATGTTCCATTATGTCCATAGATTTTATTATTCTCTTTCGATTTCAGAGAATATAGAAAAATTAGGCTGAATAGAAGATGTGTACTTTATTATATACAGAGGCAGATTTGTTCTTTATCACTACTAACCACGGGCAACCTACAAAGTGTAGTCACATGGCTTAGCAAATTTTCAGAACTGAGATGTTTTAAGTATGCCTCAAACTATCTACCTCTGTAAAATGCAACTTTTCTCTGCAATGTTTCCTTTCTTACCAGGTGGCCTTGAAGTGGACAAGAAGTTTTTCTATTTTACCTTTTGGTTTTGCTTCTCATTTTTGTCATTTAGACAAAGAGCAACTGAATCAAGTTAGTTCAGTGGGTTATGTTTTGAAGAATCATAACACAGTTGTTTACATAGACCCACATGTGCAGATGTTGGGATGGTTTTGTAGACCGTTCTCAGTCCCTCTGTGCAGTACCAGTACTCTTCTGTTCATCAGAAGAACAATTTCTTACATTATACCCTTTGTTTACTGGGGTTGCTACCTATGGAAGAAACTTTTTTATCATAATTGCATAAATGTCTAAGATATAATTTTGCTGAGCAGGAATTTCATTACTACTTTTTAAAAATATGTTTAATTTCCAAATTTTATAATCATTAATCAATTATTCTGAAACATACTTTATTGCCATAGCTTGCTATGCTACATTTATCTCTATTACTAAACCAAAGTAGAATCATATTAACAATTATTTATACTACACAATTTTCTTTGTCTTTGTCCATATTTATTTTAGTAATCACAACAAGTATATTTCTGGAAGTATGTGTTCATATGATACACAGTTTGCTTTTCAAGTGTAATGAATATGGAATAAAACATGGAGGTATATAATCACATAAGATTCTTGTAAATAGAAATCACACCTTGATTTTGAAAGGTATATTTCCATCATCTGGAATGGAATTTAGAAAAGTGTGAATTTAATTAATGTTTATAGAATGACTAAAGTTCAGAAAATGAATTTTCCTCACTTTTTATCTTATTGGCATTAAGACAGATTTTGCATAAGAATTTAATTCAAACTCATTTAAGTGCTAGAAATAAAAAAGACAGATGTCACATATTTTAGAAGAAAGGATTATGGTATATTCTTCTCTGTAAAACATAAATTATTACTTGGAATAAAATGTGGCCAAATACTTGAAAAATATGGTGAAAAACAAACTATTATAGAATCCCGACTGAATTCAATATATAATTTTGCTTATATTACCATTGTATTCTCATTAGGAAAGAAGGAAAAACAATTCACTTAGAAAATAAAGGTATTTTAAGGTAAACATTTGAATAAATTATATGTAGAAATATTTCTAAAGCTTATTTTTATAAGTATCAATATTCTCATTTCTAAATAATGTACTAGTAATTCTGAATTTTTGAAATATGGCATAAAGTTAGTTATGTTCATATAATTTTCTTTCTGATATTATCTCCGTCATTTCCTTAAATTAGTAATGTTTTACTTTATATCATATTGAACTATGTTAACTTTCATATTGTGAAGGATTTCCTGATTTATTACTCCATGAATAAATTTAATGTGATATTTTGGGATCTAAATAGGAATAGATAATACTTTTCATACGTTAAAGTTTTATACATACACTGAGTGA
The DNA here is from genome assembly GCA_004027455.1 of Hydrochoerus hydrochaeris. Classification (NCBI taxonomy): domain Eukaryota; kingdom Metazoa; phylum Chordata; class Mammalia; order Rodentia; family Hydrochaeridae; genus Hydrochoerus; species Hydrochoerus hydrochaeris. The sequence continues at coordinate 122,203 of PVLA01004572.1, read as the reverse complement.
GACACTCTACTACAAAAAGTGCTGCCTATTCTTTTAATTAAATATAATTTTAAGAAATTAGAATTATCTGCATACATTAAGTGTATTCACTATCTGTGTCATTAATTTAGGGATGTGAAAATGAATTCTGATTATTATTTATAAGTGTTAATTTCCAAGTAATTTTTTAAACTTATTTTAGAAACTATCCAGATTTTTAAATTGGAGAGGAACATATCTGAGACAAAATTACAGATGTTGTAAGAGACAAATGACATTAATAGTGTGCATTTGTACATTACATAATCAATTCTAAGTCTTAGAATTTTGTTCAATCCTCCTAATCAGTGAAATAGTCATTATTATTGTTTCTAATTTCAAGTAAGGAAATTGAGAACTGAAGAATTATTAAAGTTTCTAATAATCACACAATTAATAAGTGACACATATGGAACTAAAATGCAGTTTGACATAATTCCAAAGTTTTTACTGATTGCCAACAATCAGAAAGAAAGTAGAGATTATCATATATATACTTTTTAAGTAGCTTTGAAGATACCATAAAAATAGTGAATTGTTGAAAATTATGTCAAAAATATTTTCTAAAATATAAATTTGATAGTTTAATACTGTAATCTGAATTGAAATAAATCACTATAGGAACAAAGTGGGACAAGTACATATAAAAAAAAAAACAGTAGAAGTGGATATCCCATTAACTTGAAAGGTTGGTTCACCTTTCGGTTACCCTTCATATCAGTTTTGAGAAAAAAACTTTGTTTATTCTTGAAAATGAAGTTAATGTGCCTCAATGAGAGATGTATTTTATTTTTTATTGTATAACTTTTTTCTAAAAATGATTAAAATTTAATTTCACTTAAATTTCAGTGTTTTTGTTTACCTATACATAGCTAGAAGTTTCGTTCATGAACACTTTTGAACATATGTTACTAAAATTTACAAGCTTGTGTAACACACTGGTTACCTCCTGTTCAGGAATGAGTCAGCTACCAAACAGAAGCATTGGGCAAATTTTTGCTTCTCTTGGCCAACTCTTATCAGGTAAGGAGTATGACCTCTGCTGTCTTCCCCCAGGAACAGGTTCAGGAACAGGAACAGAATTTGGAAATCTTCCCCAGTATCGTGGAATGAGTTAAGTTCATGAGCTGAAGTGCCACTGTATGTGAATGTATTTATTTGATTTTTTCAGAAAATTAAATGGATAAGAAGTTAAAGGCTTGTATAATTAAACAAAAATATGTTGTATCCAAATTCCCCCAAAGCCTCATATATTCATATATGGGATTTTTCAAAGAAGGACGGGTATAGGATGTGTCAAAGTAGATTAGAGGACCAAAATTATGGACTATTATAATTGGATTAGTCCACAATTGGATTATTTTAATGTTGTTAATTGGATTATTTTAATGTTCATGGTCTCTGAGTGTGGATCATCAGAAGCTGATGCTTTGAGTGTGGACAACACCAACCAAAAGGAAATATAAAGAGAAAGAAAGAAGGCAGACTGACTACTGCTGCCTTTTGCCTGCCTTTCCAAAGACTGTTTTGAATCTGCCATATTCCTCTGCCACCGCCCCTGACTGGAACCATCTTACTATGGACTGAAACTTCTATAAACTATAACCTAAGTCTTTCCACCTTTAATTTCTGAATGTCAGATATATTGCCTCAGTAAGCAGAAAGACATCATGACAAGATGTGAAAGACCACATGTAATCCCAAAACCAAAAACATTGTATTATGGTAACTTATAGATTTATTTCCTATTAGTTCATTTGGATATTAAAGTGTCAATGAAAAAAAGGTTATAATTACAGATTGCTTTCAATATTTTTCTTTTATTTGCATGCACAGATCCATATAAACTTAAATTGTAATTCTATTGGAGGAATTTGTGAGAAAGCTAATTCTTTCAGTGTAAATGAAAGTTTTGTCTTTGTTTTTCACAATTATTGCCACTTATAAGATGCACTTTATTATAATAAATTTTATTTTTCATGCTCTGCACTCTAATTTGCTTCACTGAAATGCATTAATATAAAATAATACAGGCTTATTTCCTAAGATTAAATATATGAACACGAAATAGAGAAAATTGATACCTTTTACTTTCAGAGTAAAAATCAATAATGAAGAATAAACATAGGTTTTCATCCAATGGATATAAACTGTGGGATAAAATTAGTAATTTATTAATTGTGATATAGGACACTCAGTATTCCTTGGAATTGCCATTTCTGTCAACCAATGAGCATTATTCTCAGTTAAATACTACACTAAGTTAACAAGAAACTCACTATGTGAAATATTGGCATGAAACAAAATATTTAACTATTGTGCAGGAATGGAATGTATATCCAGACCACCAGGTAGCTTTGCAGCTGCTGTACAAAAATTTATGTTAAAGCAAAATATGTAAAGTAATTCTGGAATCTCCATTTAAGTGTCAATTTCTTTGAAGTCAAGAAAATTGATAATGCATCAAAAACTTTCCACTATGTCAAACATATACAACAGAAAATTGGGACAAACACAGGCATAGTATCATGGTATCAAATTGTTATTATAGATAAGAAATGTCCCTATCAATGAATTCCTCCTGCAGTATGGTAGAGGAAATATTTAAATAATAAGAAATTGAATGCATATCATAATATATTATATTTGGAAAGAAGACAGACATAGTTCCCATGAGATTTTTGCATGAAAAGAATCCAACAAAAAGGCTAGGTAAATCTATGCATTCATTTAGTAAATCTTCATTAGTAACTTTCAATGTAGGAGATACTTTATGAATTTTGATATGATATGAGGAAATATAACGTCTTTGCCTTCAAAGATATTATACATAGATGATGTTGAGAAATAATTATTAAAATATGCACTTGTAATGAATGAATTTACATGTCAACTTGTAAGATGCTTTTGAATGAGTTTCATTCTACCAACAAAACTTTAATAATCAGGGTGTGGATTAAACCTCAAGCAATCAGTTAAAAATGTGAATAAAACAAAAAGACTAGGTTTCCAGATAAAGAGAAATTCTCCAAATGCCATTGAATTTCATCTGCATCAAAGTTAACAGTGAATCTGCAAGTTTATGGCCTGTATTAATAATTTTGGAATGATTTCTTTCAGTGTTGGTCTGTGAAGCTGCCCTCTTGTACCTTGAGTGTCATAGAAAATTAATAAATTGCTGTTTAAAGAGAAAATCAAAATCTCGGTGAAGCTTTACTTAGCAACTCATTAATGTTCTCTATATAAGAAAATAAACTAATGAATATTGGTCATAATATTGTATAAGGTATGTCTAAAGCTGTAAGTCTTGTATGCTCATTGGAAAAGAAACAGACAGATAAGGAAAGTAGATGAAATTAGTAATAGAGTCAGAGTTTAAATCTTTGAAGCATCTCTATGGCATTCTTTATTTTATGTCCAATGGCCAGTCATGTATGATACCAGACTAGAGAATAAAAAAGCAATTACAATTTAAGAGGTAGAGATTTTATGAATGAATGAAAAATATTGTAGGGGAGATGCATGTTGCCTAGACAAATGCTTAATTTATAAAGAACTCCATACTAGTTGGTTTAATTGGAGCAATAAAAAAACTCAGATAAACATGACAGCAAAAAATTTTCAAATATAATTAAATAATATAAAAATTTAAATTACATGATTATTATTTGAGGTACGCAATCCAATGTGGAGAAGAAATGGAAAGAAATTAATTGCAGAAAAACAAAGATTCAAGGAGGTATGAGATGAAGTTCTGATTTGTTTAGCGATCAGACAATTTTGAAAGTGAATAAAATTCATTTTCCTGCTTGTTCTAAATCATTAGCCCATGTATCTGTTTATATGGCAACAGTGGAGATAACTAATCCTAACAGTTCAGAGAGAGATCCATTACACTGTGGAGGCTGGTTATAAGAATGCCTTTGGGTAGAAATTCATTGGGAATACCTAATAAAACTTTTGTGAAGTGATTGATTGATAGGATTTAATTAAAACAAGGGGTGCCTGCAGATCTCAATTTTCTTTAATAAATGAATGTGCACAAATCTTTAAAATCCCATTAGCTTTGATAAGTATAAAATGAGTATAAAGGACATAGGATAGGTTGTTTTTAGTGAATCTTTACATTTTGATGTTGCAAAAATTACGTAGATCCAGCAAACCCTTTACTATGGCCAAGGAAAATATAAGGAATGATTGTAAGAAAAGGAAATGAAATGGAAACAACCTAATTACCCACGTTTGACCAAGTTCTGTTCTGCATACCAAAAGTCTCTTGGCTTCAGTGTTAGCACTGACCTAAGGAATGCTTTGGCAGCCCACTATTGTTTTAGTGTAATCAGGCACTTAGCAACCCTGACTCTGGAGGCTGGCATCTTTTGTTTGGACACAACAGTTGATTTTACAATGAACTAGTTGATTGCTAATTTAGTGTACTAATGTGAAGAAGCAGGGGGCTTCCATACACCTAAATCCAGATGTCAGTTTGCTACAATGATAACATGCTATTAAAAGATTATTATCACTCATTTGTTGATTCTATACAGAATATTTTACCATGCATTTGTTAGACCCTAGGTCCTTCTTACATTTCTCATTAGTCATAATGAATGGTCATTGCTCCTATATATCACTGCTTAAAATGCACAAATACTAAAAATAATATTACTCAAACTTATAAAAGTACACCAATATAAGTAAAATAATGACATACTTACAGAAATACATAAAGGAACTCATGTTTTACAAAGGGTAACATTTATAGATTTCAGTTGTATATTTTTTACCAGTATCCTAATTTGTGAAAATACACAATATAGTCACAAAAATGTCAATTAAAGTATTTTCATTTTGCAAGTATTTAGAATTAAACTGTAGTTATAGAATATGTTTAGTTGCTTTTCTCATTGCTGCAACAAAATATATGAAATGCAAAAATACAGGAGGAAAGGTTTATTTTGGCTCACAATTGGTAAAAGTTTCAGTTAATAGTCAGCTGACACCAAGGCAAGGTGGCATGCAAGAAGGGCATTGCAGAGGAGAAATGGTTCATGGTAGGCCGAAGGCAGGTTAATAGTGAGGAAGCAGCAGGATGAAAGGTTGTGGTCCTTCTTCTGTCCCTTATATTCTATACAGTCTACTCACTCTTCGGGCAGGTAACACTTATACTGAGGGTAGGCTTTCCCACATCCACACCCAGAACAAAGCTGGTCAGTGGACTAGTGTAGTAGTCACACATCCTTGATCCTACTGTCATCCATTTAATCCCAGCATCACACACTCAAGATTAAGGCATCTCTTAAAAGCTCCACCTGTGACTACATGAGCTTGTTGTGGGGACATCTTGACACGAACTGTAAAAGAGTATTTACTTCAGTTATGGTTATATATAGTTTTTCACAGATCAGTGAAAACTGGATGCTATTTTAAGTAAAGTTTTTAGAGAAACTAAATGGAAAAGATATAGTAACAAAATATATGTTATGTAATTATTAGTAAGTCAAAAAAGCTATCATTATATTTTTGTCTATTATTTAACTAATTGAATGAAAATAAAATGATTTCCTATTCAAGGCATAATATGCATCCAAGTTACAAAGTAGATAATCAAAATGAATACAAAATGTAATTTAAAAAACTCAAACAAAATTTTAAAGATACAAACTGCATAAGATGATAATGCAAGTTCAATTTAGTATACCAAATGTAAATACATTTAATGTTTACTAAATCTCAAGAATTGTGCTTAAGGAGGTATTATTGGTTCTTCAGTTATAAAATAGTAAGTATGATTTTTTTAGGAAATGATACATTTTCTGTTTAGTAGGATCGCCAGAATTTCACTTGTACATATAATGAATATATTTAACTTTGAAATATATTATTCTATAAATAACACACTGCAGATCAGTTACTTTACAGTAATTTTTGAATTGGAAACAATATAAGTAAGCTACACACAGTTAATTTGATTATATAAATAGCAAAAGTTTTCATTTAAAGAGATAATTTTTATAAACTCAATAACTATGATGCATAACCTATGAAAGTTTATTTTAGGTCAATTTAAAAGCTATTTTGTGGTAAACAATGTTTTAAAGGATGAATTTCAGATATAGAACAGTACCTCCTTCATGTTGGTGGCCACAAATAACAGCTTCTGTAGAAGGACTAAGGTGTCCCTTAACAAGGAGGAATTCTCCAGCAAACCGTGGGAAGACTCCAGTACACTATACTCAGGCATGGGTGTCGGCTTGCTGACTGCTTTGGTTTTGGTCTCACTTGCACCTCCACGCTGCATATGCTGGGGCTTGGTCTCCAGCTGATAGTGTTAGTTCAAGGGGTAGAAGATTTAGAAGGTGGGTCCTACTTGGAGAAAGTAGGTCATTGGCGTGTCTCCTTAAAGTGTGAAATAAGACCCTGATCTCCCCTCTTCTCTTTTCACTCACTTTCACACCCTGCCCCTCCCTTTCTTTTTCCCTTTCTCCCGTCCTTCGTCCTTCGTCCCTCACTCCTCTCCCTCTCCTGTTTCCCTTATCTATCCCCTCTCTCTCTCCAGCTATCTCCCTCTTTCCCCACTCCTGGTCACCACTGAGTGGGTAACTTTGCTCCACTATGTGCGCCATGTGATGATGTGCTGTCTTGTCACATGCTCAGAATGATGGACCATGAATTAAATTCCCTAAAATAGTGAACCAAATTGAATTGTTCCTAATTTTAAGTTGCTTATCTCAGGTATATTTTCACCATATTGAGAAGCTGGGATCCAGACATAAACTGCCCACTTGTTCTCTTATCATGAAACTGCTGGCCCACTTGCAGTTTTGGAAATGCAGTGCTCTATAATACATAGAGCCAGTTCCTTCTCTACATTTCTTTCTGTGTATGCATACAGGATATTAGTCTGTTTCATTGAATAACTGAGTAATGCTGACTCCTATCTATTTTTCTGCCCCCTCTAAATTAGCATTGCAATCCCCAACAAATTTACTGAATTTTTTGACAGTTCACGGCAACATAGAAAACTGATCTCTGTCCTTCATGTAAAATTTCAATATGCTCATGATGAGCAAGAGAGCTGGCAAAGCCTTCCATTCATAAAGACTGCCACATTCAAGTTCTTGGAGTGCAGCCAATTCTTGTGCAATGAGGCATGCATATTCTAAGAGTGCCACAGCAGAAGACATTCACAGAAGACAAATGACAGCAGGATGACAGCTGCAGGATGGTGAGGTAAGAAAATCCACTAGCACACAGCGGGTTGGAGAAATCCTGCAAGTGCTCACTGGGCCACAACCTCACATGATGTGAGGCAGCAGTGGAATGTGGAGAAACTCGGAGGATGGACTGTCTCAGGCCACTGTTATCAAAGAAGGTGACACATGGGGAGTAAAAGCATCAGTCACCCCATGGGGAGAAGGCAGGTGGCACTGCACAGAAGCACATTTCTCATAGCAGATGAATGTATGACATTCCTGAGGTGTGTAAAGGAAATCATTTGTCCTTGAAGCATATTTATTTAAAAAAATTGTACTTTTTATAAATGTTAAGGTTAGGGTCACACAAACAAATATGGGGGAGCAAGCTTGTATTTTAGAAATATAATAATGAGAAAATTTAAATCTTCACTGGCATTCCAATTTAGTGGCAAGAGTGACATTAGATACCTAGGGTCATTTTCATTCCTGAAAATTTTGCCATTGTTTTTCTTTCATTTCTTCCTTGCTTTTCTATATGACTTTGTATCCTAGCAGTGAAACTGAGTGAATTACGCATTTTTCAGTTTTTAAGATATAGCAACAGGGCTCAGATATTAGATTAGTAGTAATAATATTTTTACAATCTTTTAGTCATTAAAGATGTGTTTTGAAATTATATTTTATGAAAGAAATTCAACTAAACAGTATGACAAAACTCTAAATTAATGTACCACTGTTAACTCTCTTTTAGGTTTTTATTGGCATGAGTTGTTGATTAACAAAGATATCTCAGATAGGAAGTATCTTAAAGAGCTAATATTTTTACTTCACATATATTAACACAGCAAAGGATTCAAAACTCACCCTAGATCTAGAAGTTTTTCTCAGTGAACCATGTGATGAAAATTGTTTAGGTCTGTTTGTGAAAATAATTTATTCAGAAAATAACAAAATTAACAAGGACATAGTTTCTCCTTTTTGTTTTACAGAAGGAAAGAATGTTCTAAATTTCACTACATTTTCTTACATTTATTAACTTGGCAGGTGTTACACTGCAAAAGTGTTATTACTTTTCAGCTATACCTGTTTCCTCCTTCTTAATATATTACATTTACATTAGAATTACTTTTCTGCCAGCATTTTCAAAACTGCTATAAAATTCATTTTTTTCCTGAACAAAACTAAATTATGAAAAGTGGTGAGTGACTAAAATTCATGGCTTCAGCCCTCATAGGATTCAGAATTTTTTGGAAATAACATAAATATAAATAACTTTAATAGGATACAGGAACATATGATAATACAAAGTTTTATAGGAATTTAAAAAATAAATCTTTCTGGCTGATTCTTGTGGAAGGCTTCATAGAAAATACAACAATGGGGAAAAACATAGGAGAAAAGATGTAGTGCAAATTTAGTCCTAGTCATGCTATAAATCATGGTGAAAATATTAATGTCAAAAGTCCACATGAAATTAACTATCATATGGTAATGTTAATAACATCATATTTAGAGCTACGCCAAATAAGAAGTAAAATTATAAGTATATACATCAGAGGGATGGATAGTAATTTACCTCAGTGTAAAGAAAGAAATTTTTTGTCTTTAATTCTGAAAAGAGTAAACATGAACAAAAAGGGAGCAAAGTTTTAGAATATGTACTTTCATTGTTGAATGCAATGTAAAGTCTTCCTTAAAATGCTCCTATTTAAAAATATTTTAATTGACATATATAACTATATGTTTATGAAAGTGTGCTGATTCCATACATGTTTAAAAGGTATAATAGAAACAATTAATGAATTTTCATCTCATTACTCACTTTGTGGTGAAAATATTCAAGATCCTGTCATCTATTTTGAAACATTCAGTACAATGCAATCAATCCTGCTGTTCTTTAGGAAACCAGAACGTATTTCTCCTAACAATATTATACCATCGTACAATCACTTCCTATAACCACCACTTGTAGCCATGGTATGATGACCTTGTTATTCCATACTTTTATAAATCTAAATTCTTTAGATTTTACATATGAATATTATCTTGCAGTATGTTTCTTTTTATTCCTGACTTATTTCACTCAGTCCTTCCCAGGCTTATCAATGTTTCCCTACATGATGGGATTATATTATTTTACTGGCTGAAATAGCCAATAAATGGGGTTCTACAATTTTGTAGACCATGTTTTTGCTTTCTGTTCATTCGCTGATGACCACTGATTGCTTCATTTTCTTTAATATTGTTAATGATGCTACAATAAACTCAGAAATAGAACAACTTCTTTAGATTATTGATTTTAACATGCATTTCATTCACTTTTATATAGCAACTGGATTGACAAAATGTATAGGAGGATAATGTATCATCAAAATCATTATCTAAACTTCAGAGGAAATTTACTATGATATTTTTCTAATGAATTCAAATTAGTATAAGCATTATCAAAAATAAAATATGATTTCAAACAATAAATTGATTTTTTTTAAAGTTAAACTTGGAAGTTGGTGATGGAATATCCTTAGTAAAATCTGAAGGCAAATTCCATTTCAAGAAGTTTTTGTTTCTGTCCTTGTGTTACTGGGCATTGAAACCAGTACTTTCTCATTGAGTTATATCTCCATATTGTTATTTAAATTATTATTATTATTTTTATTATTGAGATATGCTCCTGCTAAGTCACTAAGTTCCCCAGGCTGGGCTAAAACTTGGTAGCTTTCTGTCTTCGGACTCACAGAGTGCTATTATTATAGACATGGGCCACTCCACTCGGCTCACTAAGAGTTTTAAATGTTAATGGTTTTACTTAAACTGTTTACTTCTGAAAATATATATAAAGAAATAAACCTCATTTTCAAAAATGGTAGACACACAAAAATGTCTATGACATTTTTGAATCAAAACAATAGGATAACTTTAAATATATTTTCTCTTCTTTCTGATGTGTGAACACCATAATAGTATTTTAGTTTGCCTAATTTTTCTTATGATAACACATTTACTTATTTAAAATCTCAAAAGAAAAGTAGCATGATTATAATCGTTAAAATTATCTAGGAACATAGTTTCATATTTGGATATTTATGATTGACATCAAGTACTTCTAATTTATTTCTGAAAATGATTCTCATAGAAGTTATAGAAGGGATATGGAAGTTAATTAATATGAAAAAATTAACAGAAATATTTGGGAAGATATAGAGAATATAAAAAGTTCTGGGGCAAAAGGCACACAATATACAAAGGTAGTAAAACAAATATAGGAAATGGTAAGAGAAGAGTTGTAACCACCTTTGTGATTTATATATTTTGAAATTATAAGAAATGTAAAACAAAATAATGACAAACACAGAGATATTTTAAGGCAGTGGAAATTTGGCTTTGATTGGGTAGATGTGGGGAAATACACATTCTGCAATTGCCCTGTTCTTTTCTTCATAAAAAAATTCTCCCCTATTTTTATGCACACCCACTAATCTAGTTTATCATTACATTTATGTATGTACAGTTCTTCAGGGCAAAATTGAAATAGTCTGATAACAGTTTCAAGCTACAGGCAAAATCAATTACATTAGCAATGATAAAATGAAGTTCCACTTTTTTTTCTCTCTATTCCATTGTTCCACCTAAGCAGCAAGAAAAATGAGTAGTGGAGGTGGATACATGTGTATAATGCATTGATTTATTATAGTGAATTTGATATACCATGTACTCCATATTTCCAAAACCAAAGATTCATCCACTGATACAAAAGTGATCTGAGGGCTGGGGATATAGCTCAGTGGCATAAGCTACTGCTTGGCAAGTTCAAAGTCTTGAGTTTGATTCTCTATACAAAAATAAAAATAGAAAAAAAATAATGATTTGAAATTTTATGTGTGGAATTGTTATTCAAACTTGTTCTAAAATATTACAAATATTACTGCATTCATAAGGGTCTACATTGTCCAAGGCTGACAAATTTCAAAAGCAATGCAGTTAGAATACAATATTTTATAAAATAAAAGTATTCAGGAGCTAAATGAATCATATGAGTTGAGGGCCTGGAACATAGGTCAGGGGCATAAGCACCTCCTGGCAAGTGCAAATTCTGGAGTTCAAATTCTGGTACCAAAAGAAAATCATATGAGTAGAAAGATAGTACATAACACTATTGACAAATTAGGTTTCAATCAGGTCAAAAATTATTACAAAGTTTCACACACATACACACATGCACATGCACACAAACACAGCGTTCATGTGTGCATATGGGGAATGATTAAAACATACAATGAGTGTTTAAATTAAGATAAATTAGCCAGGCATGATGGCACATGCCTGTAATCCCAGTATTTAGGAGACTGAGGCAGAAAGATGGCCCTGAGTTCAAGTACAGCCTGGACTACAATAGTGAGACCTTATCTCAAACAAAATTAATTGTTATAGTAAAAGACACATTGTCATTAATGTCTTTCAAAGTACATCAGCCTCCATCACTTAGAACACATATACTCATGTGCCACTTCATGAAGAAGTTCTGGAAATTCTCTTCTGTGAACATCTTTATTTGTACTTTCATGGCTGCCTCAATGTTCTTAATTAATTCAAGAATTTACCCTTCATGGGGAGGAGCTAAAGATGGCTGATCAGTGAGCAACAAAATACAAAGCCTCCCAGGGAGAAACAACTCATATGCCAGAGTTAAACATCCTGGAGAGATCCAGACAGAGAGAGATGGATCCTCTTGACACAGGAACAAATAAAAATGAAAAAAGCTTGTCAAACACACAGTCTTGGGGCTACAATTGGAACAGCTAAAATTAGCAGACATGGTGCTTTCCACTGTGACCTGCCAAACCATCTGAACTCATGGTGGCTGAGACCCACTGCAACCAGCAGAGCTGCCTGAACTCATTCCACTGCAATTCACGGGAGTCACAGCTGCGCTGAAGTTGGTGGTGGTTAGCCCAATGGAAAATGGAGCTGGCAAAGGGACCTTCATTAATCCATGGTCAATGCTGGGAATAAGAACCCTCCCAGGAAGGGTGCGACCAAATGGGAAACATGTTGGAATTGGGCAGGAGCAGACTGAACTAGGAACAACAGTAACTTCAGTTGGTTGCTCACTCCCCAGAGCAGATTTGTGGGATTTGCTTGGCCTAGGTCATGCCCCTGGCTGGGACCCAATAAGCTATCCCAAACTGATTCCCTATGCCTAGAACACACTGATCTGGTGAAGGTTTCTGAAGTTTGACTGGCCTGGTGGGGAGGGGCCAGCATACACAGCCCTTGCTTACACCTTAGTGACAAGAGCAAACAGGAGAGGGTAGAAATACCTCACCAGCATGCTTCAGAAGAACCATAACCAACAAGGAAAGGAGCTGAGACCTCCACTATACACCAGTATGGAAGAAACCAAAACCATGAAAAGAGAGAGAAACAAGAAAAAGCCCCTGACCCAAAACCCTGAGAACATTGATCCTGGAGAGGGAAAAACAAAAGAGACTGAGGGCAGCAAACATGCAACATCAGACATGGCTTCAATGGACATTAATAGATATATTTGGGACCTTATAGATGAACTCAAAACTGAAACATTAAATCAGGTAAAGCAAGATATAAGTAGATTAATAAAAGAAATGCCAAGCATCTCTCAGAAAGACACAGACAGAAGAAGAGAGGAACACAAGAAAAGGAAATAAACATTCAATAAATAATAAAAAGAAAATCTAGAACATATGAAGCAGATTCAAAGAGAGTACCAGGAAGTTAAAAACCCCATTGAAAGCTGGCAAAACTCCTTTAAAGATACTAAGGATAGACTATCAAAACTTGAAGACAACTTTGCAATATGTGATTATGAAAGGAAAGATCTCTTAATAACAACAAGGAAACAGGCAGTAATAATGCAAAGGCTAGATGATGACAACAGAATCTATAATTTAAGAATAAGAAATGTGAATGAAGAAGCAGGAATAAAACAGGTGAATTACAAAGTCTATTCATGAAAATAATTAAGGAAAACTTCCCAAGCATGGGAAAAGAAAATGATATTTGGTTTTGTGACACATATAGAACTCCAGCCACCTACAAGCAAAACAGAGCTACATGCAGACATATAGTAATCAAGATACCAGAAATTCAACATAAAAACAGAATATTAAAAGCCATTAGAGAAAAGAAACAGATTACCTATAAAGGTAAGCCCATCAAGATCACGGCTGACTGCTTGACACACACCATCAGATGAAGAAGAGCTTGGAATGAAGTATTCCAAGCCCTGGAAGAAAAGAACCTCCATCCCAGATTGATGTACCCTGCAAAACTGTCACTAGAAATTAGTGGAGAAACAAGATGATTCCATGACAAAGAGGAACTGCAGGAATTTGTGACCATCAATCCAACCCTACAGAGAATACTGAAACACATTCTACAGAGAGAGGAAAAAAAACCCCAGGATTTTAGAAACAGTGGCAGAAAGGCCTCAATGAATGGGGCAAGCAGTAGAATGGAGAAAAGTAGACAAACAAAGGCAGAAAAATAGCATAGCAGAAATAAGGCAGAGAAGAAGAACTAGAATCGCTAACATAGATGGCCATGATACACTATATTGTTAATAGTGTACCAGGATTTAAAACCCACATTACTCACATCACTCTGCTTAGATGTATTATTTTATGTTCCAGTCATTCTACTTGTGCTAGATTTGAGGGCACAGACAGTTATCCCAAAAATAGCAGGATATAGCATGGTAATCATCCTTAATTTCCTATTTACTTAATCTAAAGTTCTGTATAATCTACACTCTTTTACCATGACTGTTTGTAATCAAATCTGGTTTGTTAGATTGCTGTTTTGTATTGATAGATTTTATTTAAAGCTGTTATGATTAATAGTATCAAGTCTGAGAGTATAGGCAACTACACTGAAGATGACAAGATTCACTAGAATATCCACTCTGGTTTGATTATTACCTGCCTTTGAAGTTTGATATTGTCTACAATGTTTTATTTTTACTAATATTGCTATGTACTGCTGTATTCAATTATATTGCTATATTCAATTATGCCTGATGATATAGACATTTCTATGAAGATAATAAGAGACAACACAGTAACCATTGTAGATCATCTTGTACTGTGGTTTTATACAACTTTTTGGTTTCATGTTTTTATAGGAATTTGTTTTGTTTTGTCTTGCTAAGTTTTGTTTTTCCCTCTAATACAGAAAGGATAGAAATACATGTAGGGACTCATGCATGCATGAGTTTACAGTCTCACTGTTTGAATATCTACTTTGTATGTTTTAATTTTGTAACTTGAACAACTATTTCTATAAGGACAATATGTAATTTCTTACTCTTTATATATACTTTTTAAAAATTCTCTATTATCTCTAACCTTTACATTTTTTTCTCTTTAAATAAAAAAAAAGAATTTATACTTCATGGTCATTATGATTTTGGTGAACAGCCAGAATTTGAATGGGAGCAGAAGCTGTGAACATGGTGGGTGAGGTACACATAATAATGTGTATATGTGTTCATATTTCTTTTAGGTTGCAATTAGTATCAGTATTTATCTACATTTTTCCTGATAAAATGCCACTCATAATAAAGGACTTCCAGAGCTGCTTCAAAGGTGACAAGAATGATGTTGTAAGTGTATTAAAAACCAGCAGAAATATTTTAATGGTACAATGTGTCTTTACTCAAAAAATGTTTAAACATTCACATGTATTTTGACCATATGTCATGTGGCTATATATTTATGAATATTTATATAAAGAAGTATGAATATGTTTCAAGTAAATATGATAAGTATTATGACTTAATTTCATATGTGCTCCTTAGTAGATAAAAAAGATCTTATTCCTTTTTTATGTAACATACAGCTAATAGAATGATTTATTACTCGATTTTATATAGTAAAACTGCATAACAGAAAGCAATGGTTTGGAAATATGTTGAGGTTTTTATGTGATTACAGTGATTAATACTGTAATTAATACTCTCATAAAATTTAAAAATTCTTATATATGCAGTTCTGTTATTTAGTCAGTTAATGAGATTCTCCACCAGGTAGTTTTTGTGGTGACATTCAGTGTGTATAATTAGCATTTTAGAATATTTGAAGTTGTAATAATAGCTACATTTGTAATACATCATGCAATTCTGTCATATATATGATCATCTCTCAGTATTCCTTGCAATTTTGAATCATTTTATGTCATATAGTAAGTTCAATTTTATACCTTGATACACTATGTTTAACTTATATATAGCTTTCTAAAGTAAAATAAAAATCTCCACATGTCTCACAGGTTTTACTATTTCTCAAAACCCTTTCTGGGTTCTACCTGCAAATAGCATGCTGTACTTTGTACTCATTCTTGTGCATAAATGTCTTTGCTCCAGTTGCTAAATAACTACTTAATAAAACCCCAACTCTAGATGTTATTTGATTCATAATTACAAAACCCAAAAGGGTCTGAAAATCATAATGAAGTGTTAGTGGCAAACTGGAAGTAACCCTGTATAGGATTTACATACTTTATACAGCTCAGTTAGTGTGAACATTTTTAACTGAAGAAATGTGCTTGTGTTACTATACAGACAATACTTGATGCACTACATTGTGAATGTCTTATGTACTTAATTGCTTTCCTGAAAGCTGAAAATTTATTAACCCATGTGATTGAAAAGAAGCCTGGGATAAGAGGTAGAGAGGAGATTAATCAACATCCCAGAAAATCAACATAAGAATAGAATATTAAAAGGTTCTAGAGAAAAGATACAGATTACCTGTAAAGGAAAGGTCATCAAAATCACACCAGACTTTTCAACACAAACAATGATGTCAAGAAAAGCATGGAGTGACGTATTTCAAATCCTAAAGGAAAATGATTCCAAATGCAGACTGATGTACTCGGCAAAACTGTCCTTCAAAATTGATGGAGAAATAAGATACTTTCATGACAACGAACAGCAGAACTTCATGACTACCAAAGCAACTGTGAAGAATAATGAAAGGTATTCTAGATAGATATAAAAATAACTACCACTGCAAGAACACCAATGGAGGGGGAAATTAAGCAAGGCAAACAGTTAAACAGAGGGGAAAGGTTAAAAAACAACAGCAGAAAGATAGCATGACAAAAATAAGACACTATATATCAGTTATAACTATTAAGGTAAGTGACATCAATTTACTAATTAAAAGAAATAGACTGGCAGAAAGTATCAAGAAACAACATCCAACCCTATGCTGTACACAAGAAACCTATCTAACCCAAAGGAAATTCATAGACTGAAAGTCAAAGGATGGAAATAATATTTTATGCAAAAAAAATCCCCCTCAAAAAAGCAGAGGTAGCTGTTTTGTTTGATGAAAATTTGAACTTCCAACCAAGAATAATCTGAAGAGGTAAAGAAGGTCACTGTTTACTAGTTAGAGGAAAACTTCAAGAAAAAGTGATAAGAATTCTAAATATGTATGCACCAATTATGGGAGCACTCAGGTATATAAAACAAATATTAAAAGAAATGAAAAATCAAATAAACAACAACACAATTATAATATATAACAACAATTATAATGTATAAACTTAACACTTGATTAACACAAAGAGATCAACTAGACAGAAAATCAGCAAAGAAATAACAGAACTGAATCTAACTTGTGAGCAAATGGACTTAGTAGACATATACAGAATACTCTACCCAATATCAGAATATGCATTCTTTTCACCTTCAAATGAGACATTCTCTAAAATAGACCATATACTAGTCACTAGAACATGCTTAGGTAAATGCAAAAAAAGGAAATTATCCCCTGAGTATTATCTGATAATAGTGCCATGAAACTAGAAATTAATGACAAAAGAAACTGCAAAAGTTCCATGAACACAAGAAAATCAAACAATACACTCCTGAATATTCAATGGGTCACAGAGGAAATTAAAGAAGAAATTAAACAATATCTAAAAGCAAACAAAAATACAAATACAACTGACCAGACTTTGTGGGATGCAATGAATGCAGTCTTCAGAGGGAAATTTATTGTGGTGAATTCCCACATCAGGAAAACAGATCAAACACAAACAACCTGATGCTATGCCTCAAATATCTAGAAAAAGAAGAACAATTTATGCCCAAAGAAGGAAGGAAATTGTAAAGATCAGAGCAAAAGTCAATGCAATAGAGACTAAGACAATGATACAAAGAATTAACAAATCCAAGAGATGGCCCTTTGAAAGAATAAACAAAATTGATAAGCCCTTAGACAACCTTGTTAAAAAAGGAAAACCATCCTTAAATTCATGCAATAAGAAATGAAAAGGGTGAAATTACTACAGACCCTGTGGAAATACAGAAGATCATCAATACCTACTTTTAAAACTTTTACTCTCACAGGTCTGATGACACAGAAGAAATGGATAGATTCCTAAACACATATGAATTACTAAAGCTGGTCCAAGAAGATGTAAGACTGCTGAACAATCCAATTTCAATTAATTAAATTGAAAATGTAATTAGAACCTTACCAACAAAGAAAAGCCCAGGTCCTGTTGGGTTCACTGCTGAATTCTACAAGAAACTCAAGAAAGACTTAATTGCAACACTCCTCAAACTCTTCAATAAAATTGAAAGGGAAGCAATTCTCTCTAACTCATTCCTGAAAGCAAGTGTTACCCTAATATCAAAACCAGAGAAAGACCCAATCCAAAAAGAGAACTACAGGCCAATCTGCCTAATGAACATAGATGCAAAAATGCTCAATAAAATACTGGTAAACAGAATGCAGGAAGTCTTCAAGAAGATTATACCCCACATTGAAGTTGGATTCATCTGAAGAATGCAGGGATGCTTAAATATATGCAAACCAATAAATGTAATACACCATATCAATAGAGTCAAAAATAAGTACCACATGACCATTTTGCTAGATGCATAAAAAGCTTTGCATAAAGTCCAACACTTATGCATGTAAAGAACCCTATGGAAAATTGGAATAGATGGCCTTTACCTCAATATGATAAAAGCCATCTCTGACAAACCAATAACCATCATCATATTAAATGGACAAAAACTGAAGCTTTTCATTCTAAAATCAGGAACAAGACAAGAATGTCCATTATCACCACTCCTATTCAATATAGTTCTGGAAACATTAGCCAGAGCAATTAGACAAGAGAGAGAAATAAAAGGAATATGGATAGGAAATAAATTAATTAAATTATCATTATTTTCTGATGACATGATACTGCCCATAGAAGATTCCCAAAATTCCATTGAAAGAATACTAGATGTAATAGCTAAGTTCAGTAATGTAGCTGCATACAAAGTCAACACTCAGAAATCAATAGCATTCCTGTAAACAGACAACAAACTCACTGAGAGAGAAATAAGAGAAACCATACTCTTAACAATAATATCCAAAAAATGAGATACTTTAGAATCAATTGAACAAAGGAAGTAAAAGATCTATTCAGTGAAAATTATAATGCTCTGAAAAAAGAAAAAAGAAGGACATCCCTTATTCATGGATAGGAAGAACAAATATTGTGAAAATAGCCATTCTCCCAAAATTGTTATACAGATTTAATGCAATCCTAATGAAAATAACATTAGTATACTTCACAGATCTAGAGAAATCACTCCTAAATTTCACTTGGAGCCAGAAGAGACCTAGAATAGCAAAGGCAATTCTGAGAAACAAAAGCAAGGCAGGAAGCATCATAATCTTTGACTTGAAGTTATATATAAAGCTACTGTGAAGAAAGTATGGTACTGGAATAAAAACAAACCTCAAGATTAATGAAATAGATTAGCAGATATGACCACAACTACAAACACACTCAGTCACCTTATTTTTGACAAAAGGGCCAAACATGTTTGCTCAAAGAAAGATAGCCTCTTTAAATAGGTGAGGCTAGAAAAACTGGCTTTCCATATGCCAAAAACTAAAACTAGATCCATACCTATCACGATGCACTAAACTAAAGTCAAAATGGATCAAAGATCTAAATATTAAAACATAAATACTGAATTTGCTAGAAGACAAAGTAGGTAGAAGTCTTGAAGACATAGAGGTAAGTAGGGAATTCACAAACAAAAATCAAACTGCATGGGAAATACTTGCCAGAATCAATAACTAGGATCACATCTTATTAAAAAGTTTTTTACATGTCAAAAGAAATCTCCAATAGAGTGAAAAGAAAAACTATGTATTAGGAAAAAGAATCTTAGTCAACTCTCCCTCAAACAAAGGACTTGTATCTAGAAACTATAAAGAATTAAGAAGTATCAGACCCCTGTAATTCAAAGACACAATCCAAAAATGGACATCTGACATGAATACACACTTCTCAGCTGAAGAAATACAAATGACAAATAAATACATGAAAAAATGCTCAGCATCATTGCTAAATAGAGAAATGCAAACTAAAACAAAGTGAGATTGCATCTCACTTCAGAAAGAATAGCCAGAATCAAGAAATAACAAATAGGAAAAAGCAATAACAAATGCTGGAGAGGCTGTGGGGAAAAAAGAGCTCTTCTGCACTGTTGATGGGAGTGTAGACTGGTGCAACCACTGTGGAAATCAGTGTAGATGTTCCTCAAAAGCTGGGTTTGGAGGTCCCATTTGACCCAGCTCTTCCACTTCTGGGCATATTCCCAGAAGAACTGAAAACATCATACTACATTGATATATGTGCACCCATGTTTATAGCAGCACAATTTGTAATAGTTAAATCTGGGAAACAATCTAAATGGCTATTTACTGAGGAATGGGTAAAAAGATGTGATGCTTTTATACAGTGGAGTGCTACTCAACTATAAAGAAGGATCACATTGAGGCTTTTAAAGGTAAATGGATGTGACTGGACACCATACTCATGAGACAAATAAATCAAGTGTGGTCCACATAGGCCTGTGAAACCTCTCAAGCCTAGTCCAGTGTCCTATGGAGCTGGGTAGGAACCCAACCACTGGGAGTGATGGTCCCAAACTCTCCCTGGGCTGGAACTCACCTTGAGGCTTGGGCCTGGCTTCACTAGCTGCCCGGCCTGGCTTCCCTCACTGTGTGGGCCTGTCTCCCCTTGCTTAGCCTTGGCTCCCCTCATGTGGCCTTGGCTCCCCTCATGAGACCTTAAATCAGAAATAATCTCCCAGGTAAAAGAAGAAATGATAAAAGTAGTGAAAGATATACTGAACACATCTAAAGCAGATACAGTTAAAAAATTAGAGGAACAAAACAAAAAGATAGAATCCCTGAATGACCAGTATAAGAAACAAAGAGAAAGCATGAAGCAGATTCAAAGAGATATATATAGGAAATCAAAAATTCTATTGAAAGTTGCAAAAACCACCTCAACAAAAGTGAAGATAGACTATCTGACCTTGAAGATAAGATTGCAGCTAGTGAACAGGAAAGGAAAGATCTTTAAAAAATAACAAGGAATCAGGAAATAACAATTCAACAGCTGCAAGATGATGCAAAGAAAAACAACATAAGATTGATAGGCATGAATGAAAAAGAAGAGAACAATACAAATGCTATAAAAAAGTTATTTACAGAAGTAACATCTGAAAATTTCCCAAACATGAGAATGGAAACTGACATATGGATTAGTGTAGCATATGGAACTCCAAATAGCTATAACCAAAATAAAACTACATCCAGATATATACAGGAAATAATATTACTATGTTGATATAATTATCAACATCCCAGAAGTCCAACATAAGAACAGAATATTAAAAGCTGCTAGAAAAGACAGATCATCTATAAAGGAAAACCTCTCAGAATCACAGCAGACTTCTCAACACAAACAATGAAGTCAAGAAGAGCATGGAGTATTTCAGATCTTAAAGGAAAATGACTTCCAACTCAGACTGATGTACCCTGCAAAACTGTCCTTCAAAATGGATGGAAAATTAAGATACTTCCATGACAAAGAGCAGTTGAAGAACTTCATGACCACCAAACTAATCCTGCAAAGAATACTGAAAGACATTCTAGATACACATAGGAAAAAACCACTAAGCAAGACAGAGAATGAAACAGAATGGAAAGATAAAGACACAACAGCAGAAAGATAACATGTCAACAATAAACCAATATATAACAGTTATAACCATTAATGTAAATGGCTTCAATTCACTAATTAAAAGAAACAGACTGGAAGAATGGAGTAAGAAACAGTGTCGAACCATATGCTGTCTATAAGAAATCCATCTAACCCAAAAGGAAATTCATAGACTGAAAGTCAAAGAATGGAAAACAATACTTCATGCAACAAGAACTCAAAAAAAAGTGGGGGTAGATATTCTGTTTGCAGACAATGTAAACTTCAAACCAAGAATGATCCAAAGAGATATAGAAGGTCACTACATACTAGTTAGGGGAAAACTTCAAGAGGAAGAGATAACAATCTTAAATATATATGTACCAAATTCCAGAGCACCCAGCTATACAAGGCAAGTATTAACAGAAATGAAAAATCAAATAAGCAATAACAGAATTTTAACAGGAGACCTTAACATGCCTTGACACAAAGGGATAGATCAACTAGACAGAAAATCAGCAAAGAAATAACAGAACTGAATCACACCTGTGAACAAACAGACTTGATAGATGTATAAAGAGTGTTCCATCCAACAACAACAGAATTTACATTCTTCTCAGTAGTACATGGGACATTCTCTAACACAGACCATATACTAGCCAATAGAACATGTTTAAGTAAGTCCAAAAGAATTGAAATTATCCCATGCATGTTATTGAATCATAGTACCATGAAACTAGAAATTAATGATAAAAGAAACTGCAAAAACCCCACAAACACATGGAAATTGAATAATAAACTTCTGAGTAATTAGTGGGCCACAGAGGAAACTAAAGAAGAAATTAAACAATATCTACAAGCAAACAAAAATACAAATACAACTTACTGGAACCTATGGGATGCAATGAAAGTGGTCCTCAGAGGAAAATTTATTGCACTGAGTTCCCACATTAGGAAAACAGAATGAACACAAATAACCAACCTGATACTACACCTCAAACATCTAGAAAAAGAAGAGCAAGCCAAGCCCAAAGCCAAAAGAAGGGAGGAAATTATAAATATCAGGGCAGAAATTAATGCAATAGAGACTAAGAAAAAAATACAAAGAATCAATGAATCAAAGAGTTGGTACTCTGAAAGAATAAATAAAATTGATGAGCCCCTAGCCAACCTTATGAAAAAAAGGAAAGAAAAGATTCAAATTCATGCAATATGGAATGAAAAAGGTAAAATCACTACAGACTCTGTGGAAATACAGAAGTTCATCAACACCTATTTTGAAAACCTCTACTCTCATAGGTTCGATCACACAGAAGAAATGGACAGATTTCTAGAAACATATGAACCACCAAAGCTGGATCAAGAAGCTATAAAACTGAAGAATAACCCAGTTTCTATTAATGAAATTGAAAATGTAATTAAGTCCTTATCAACAAAAGAAAACCCAGGCCCAGATGGATTCACTGCAGAATTCTACAAGAAATACAAAGAGGACTTAATGCTGACACCCCTCAAACTCTTCAACAAAATTGAAAGGGAAGCAATTCTTCCTAAATAATTCTTGGAAGCAAGTATTGCTCTAGTACCAAAACCTGAGAAAGACCCAACTAAAAAAGAGAACAACAGGCCAGTCTCCCTAATGAACAGAGATGCAAAAATTCTCAATAAAACATTATCAAAAAGGATGCAGTGAATGATCAAGAAGATTATACTCTATGACCAAGTGGGATTCATCCAGGCATGCAGGGATGGCTCAACATATGTAAATCAATAAATGTAATCCATCATATTAATAAAGCCAAAAGCAAGAATCACATGAACATTTCTATAGATGCAGAAAAAGCTTTTGATAAGATCCAACACCCATTCATTATAAGAACCTTACAGAGAATTGGACTAGATGGTCTCTATCTCAATATGATAAAGGCCATCTATGACAAACCAACAGCCAGTGTAAATGGCCAAA
The DNA here is from genome assembly GCA_004027455.1 of Hydrochoerus hydrochaeris. Taxonomy (NCBI): domain Eukaryota; kingdom Metazoa; phylum Chordata; class Mammalia; order Rodentia; family Hydrochaeridae; genus Hydrochoerus; species Hydrochoerus hydrochaeris. The sequence continues at coordinate 98,965 of PVLA01004572.1, read as the reverse complement.
AATTGAAAGCCTTTACCTTAAAATTAGACACAAGACAAGGGTGTCCCTTGTCACCACTCCTATTCAACATACTGGAAATACTTGCCAGAGCAATTAGAAAAGGAGAGAAATAAAAGGAGTTAAGATAGGAAAAGAGGAATTTAAATTATCTTTATTTGCAGATGACATAATACTCTACATAGAAGACCCCCAAAACTCCATTGAAAGACTCATAGATATAATAAATAAATTCAGCAATGTAGCTGGATACAAAGTCAATACTCAAAAATCAATAGCATTCCTATACACTCTAACAACAAAATCAGTGAGAGAGAAATAAGAGAAGGCACACCCTTCACACTAGCACAAAAAAAGGGAAATACTTAGGAATTAATCTAATGAAAGAAGTGGAAGAGCTATAACAGGGAAAATTATAATACTCTGAAAAGAAATCAAAGAAGACCTCAAAAAATGGAAAGCCATCCCTTGTTCATGGATAGGAAGAATAAATATTGTGAAAATGACCATTCTCTCAAAATTGTTATACAGATTCAGTGCAATCCAAATGAAAATTCCACTAACATACCTCATAGATCTAGAGAAATCACTCTTAAAATTAATCTGGAACCAGAAGAAACCTATAATAGCAAAGGCATTTCTATGTAGCCAAGGCAAGGCAGGAGGAAACACAATCCCTGACTTGAAGTTATACTACAAAGCTACTGTATAAAATCAGCATGGTACTGGAATAAAAACAGATCTGAAGATCAATGGAATATATTAGAAGATACAGCCACAACTACAAACACACTCAGCCACCTTATCTTTGATAAAGGGGCCAAACATGTTCACTGGAAGAACAATAGTCTTTTTAATAAATTGTGCTGGAATAGCCAAAATAATACAGCTTTCATTATCCCTGTGTTGACTGTTCTTTTGCAATCTCTTCATTATTGACAATGTTTGAATTTTAGAAAAAGATATCTTAGAATATGACTTGAACCACAAATTTTGAGTATAATGTCAAATGAATAATATACAGTTAGGAGGTTTTGTTCAAAGTTGTAATCAATGCAAAAATAGATAAAAATAAATGATTTATGAATATATAATATACACTATTTTAAAGTCATAGTCTGAGATCTTTAAATCCATTTCAGTAACACCAACATGCAGAAAATTTTTAGAAAAAATAATATAGAGGACTCTAATGGTAGTAGAAATGCTTTTTGTGTAATTAGTATTTATTATAGTGCCTCATTAAACAATTTTTATTCCAAATGATAAGATAATGACAGAATTATGTTACTGATAAGCTAGAAAATTTATTTAATGCATAAATTTCATTTCCCTTCTATATGAATAAAAATCTCTCACATAGATATCATGAAGATAAAATGACTTAAGTTATCATAAACAATTTGAGATTCTTAATGAATTGAATTATATTTTTCATATAAAAATGAGAAAGTAAAGCATAAGAAGCTAAACATTTTTCATAATCACAGTAATTAAAAAAGTGGTACAGGTTAAAATGTAATTACTTGAAAGCTAATATTTTCTGAAGACTATTTTATATAGTGTCATGCATGATTCATTGATTAATTTTGGAGGAATATATCTCAAATAAACAGTGAATATATATTACAGAGATAGGATTTTTACCTTAATTCATATAAAATTATTTGAAATTCCAGTTCTCTAGGTAAATCTGGAGCTGCTAAATTTGAAAACTCATGGAAATATATGTCTTAAAATATTTTTCAAAATAAAATATTTGCCCCCAGAATGTCTGACAACTTTAAATACTTTCAAATTCATAGTGTAAGAATATTTGATTATTCATATTTATAAAGGAAATATTTAACATATTTATTCCAGGTCTATCTGCCTCCATTCCAATTGCCATAGAGGTTATGGACTTAAAAAATTGGGCTTAATGAGTTTTCAACTGCTGGATTTCAATTGTCTTTTTTATCTTGATTGAGAAATTCAGATTGGATTATGATTCTCTACAATGAACTCAAGGACTACATCTAGACTGAAAAGGTGTTCAAACTTACTCATTTCAGTAAGAACTTGTACTACTGTAGGTATTTCTGTTCTTGCAACTTTCAACTTCCATTAAATCTTATACTCACAACATTATTCCATGTGAAAAATCCTCCTTGTAGGCTGAGTGAGAATTTTCATGTCCCTAAAGACATTAAGTAGATAAAACAAAAATTCACAAAAGTAACCTGAAAAAGTGAGTCATTATCCAAATTTTTCTTCAAAATGTCAAGGAACTAATTTTGAAAATAAAAGATAAAAAGATCATTTGAGTATTTAAGTATAATTTCATCCATGTGCACACAAGGCGATTTATTGCTTGCCTAAATTTTATCATTCTTGTTTCACTTGCTCCTAGTATTTTACATGCTGTTAAAATAAAGCTACCATATGGAAAATGTCTAGTTGTCTGTAATGAAGATTTTGTTTACTTTTGAGATATATTGCACTAACTTTAGTATGGCATGTATTAAGTCACAAGACAAAATTATATAAAATTCTATATGTTGAGAATTCTAGCCCCAATCATGTCCTAAAAATTTTATTTTTCTAAACTCTCTAAAGATAGTTATGGCTAATAATCTATTTCAAAATTTCTAAAAGAAGATATTCTAAGTGATTTTAACATTAAGAAATGATAATATGTGTGTGCCTTATAAATTATAGACTATATTATCATTTGTCAGTTAAAAATGTAAAGTGGAAAGAAACACAAATATATTTTAATCTTTTATAAAATCCACCAGTCTTTTACAGTGGAAATATGGAAGTATTTTAATTTCTTCTTGTTAACATATCATACGTCCTTTTCAACAGCTAACTTAAAAAAAAAATTGTCCTGTGATACACTGATGTCAGCACAAAGCACTCTCTCCTTACTTGTCTTTTTTAGATGCAGTGAATTCCATATTTTATTCTTCAAATCTCCTATATAAAATTGAAATGAGAAGATCTGTATGGAGATTATGAAGTTCTTATGCCACAGAGAACATTCCTAAAGGTAGATCAATGATTCAGTGGATAAATACGTTTATTTATAATTTTACAACTACTTCTAATTTTTTTCAATATCAGTTGTTTAATTTGTACCCAAAACACTAAAATTTAAGAATATCTATTTTTTTTTTCTGTTATGGTCAATAGAATCTATTACTGCTGATAAAATATCAATTACAATATTTTTCTCTTATTATATCTTTCACTTATAATAGGAAGCAATTGATATCTTTGTAAGTATTTATATTTGTGATTACAGTATTTCTAGAAACACACTTAAGCAACATTCATGGATGCCTGATTTATCTGTCATTGTTTATATTGAGGTTCAATAAGTCCTTTGCCTATAGGGTCTACCACACAAGATATTTCCACAATTCAGCCAACTGCAAAAGAATCACTTTCTATGACATTGGTTTAAAATTTATCTATTTATAAAAATCATCACAGAATCAAAATATGTAACAACACTTAGCCTCCACAGGTTCTGAGTTTCTTAACTCTCTATAAGAAAACAAGAAGACTCATTTGCAGATTCTCCACAAATTACACATGACTATATAATACTCTGGTGGTTCATTACAGAACCTGGTAATTCTCAAGTACTACAAGACAATATTTATTTTTAAGAGTTCTTAAAGATTTGGGGACAACAATTAAACACCACAACATAAATTGCATTATTCTCTGAAAATTTGCCACTGAATAATATATTTCAATGAAATAAGCAAAACTTATTGATGCTTCAGGAGTTAAGAGTTCCTAAAACAGCCTTCGTTGCTGACGTTTTGTATTTGGTATTGATTCCAGTTTTTTTTCTTTATTTTTTTATTTATAGAGAAACAAAAGCATGTAAAGGGTAGAGATAATACAGAATTCCAAAAAAAAAGATAAACAATAGGAAATCACTAGTTGATAAATTACATATTGTCCTCTTAGAAATAGTTGTTCAAGTTACAAAATTAAAGCATACAAAGTAGATAGTCAAACAGTGAGAGTGTATACAGCTATGCATGCATGAATCTCTACTTGTATTTCTATGCTTTCTGTATTAGAGGGAAAAACAAAACAGCAAGACAAAACAAAACAAAACAAATTCCTATAAAAACATGAAACCAAAAAGTCTTATAAAACCACAGTACAAGGTGATCTACAATGATTACTGTGTTGTTTCTTATTATCTTTGATAGAATTGTCTATATCATCAGGCATAATTGAATATAGTAGTATAATTGAATATAGCAGTACATAGCAATATTAGTAAAAATAAAACATTGTAGACAGTATAGAACTTCAAAGGCAGATAATAATCAAACCAGAGTGGATATTATGGTGAATCTTGTCATCTTAAGTGCAGTTGCCTATACTCTCAGACTTGATGCTATCAATAATAATAGCTTTAAATAAAATCTATCAATACAAAACAGCAATATAACAAACCAGATTCAATTATGATCAGTCATGGTAAAACAGTGTAGGTTTTACAGAGCTTTAGATTGACTTAATAGGAAATTAAGGATGATTACCATACTATATCCTGTTATTTTCCAGATTACTGTCTGTACCCTCAAATCTAGTACAGGTAGAATGAATGGAAAAGAATATAATACATCTAAGCAGAGTAATGTGGGTTTTAAATCCTGGTTCACTATTAACAATATAGTGTATCAAGGCCATCTATGTTAGAGATTCTAGTTATCCTTCTCTTTCTCATTTCTGCTATGCTATTTTTCTGCCTTTGTTTGTCGAGTTTTCTTCTTCATTCTACTGCCTGCCCCACTCACAGAGGCCTTTCTGCCACTGTTCCTAAAATCCTGGTATTTTTTTCTCTCTCTCTCTAGAATGTCCTTCAGTATTCTCTGTGGGGTTGGATTGGTGATCACAAATTCCTTCTGTTCCTCTTTGTCATGGAATCATCTTGTTTCTCCACTAATTTCTAGTGACAGTTTTGCAGGGTACATCAATCTGGGCTGGAGGTGTTTTTTTTAGGGCTTGGAATACTTCACTCCAAGCTCTTCTTGATCTGATGGTCTGTTTCAAGAAGTCAGCTGTGATTCTGATAGGCTTACCTTTATAGGTAATCTGTTCCTTTCCTCTGATGGCTTTTAATATTCCATTTTTATATTGAATTTCTGGTATCTGGATTATTATATGTCTTGGTGTAGATCTGTTTTGGTTGTAGGTGACTGGAGTTCTGTATGCCTCACATAACTGAATATCATTTTCTTTTCCCATGCTTGGGAAGTTTTCCTTAATTTTTTCTGTGAATAGCCTTTGTAATTCACTTATATGTGTTCCTGATTCTTTGTTCACATTTCTTATTCTTAAATTGTAGATTCTCTTGTCATCTTCTAGCCTTTGTATTGTTACTGCCTGTTTCCATGTTATTTTTAAGAGATCTTTCCTTTCATGATCACACATTGCAAACTTGTCTTCAAGTTTTGATAGTCATCCTTAGTTTCTTTTAAGGCATTTTGCTAACTTTCAGTGGAGTTATTAATTTACTGGTAGTCTCTTTGAATCTGCTTCATGTATTCTATATTTTCTTTATATTCTTTATTGAATGTTTCTCTCCTTTTTTTGTGTTCCTCCCTGCTTCTGTCTGTATCTTCCTGAGAGATGCTTCTTCCTTAGAGCATTTATTTTATTATTCTACTCATATCTTGCTTTACCTGATTTAATATTTCAGTTTTGAGCTCATCTACAAGGTCCCGAAGATATCTCTAACTGTCCATTGAAGCCATGTCTGATGTGGCAAGTTTGCCACACTCAGTCTCCCTTGTTTTTCTCTCTCCTGGATCAATGCTCTCAGGGTTCTGGGCTGGGGGCCTCCTCCTGCCTCTCTCTCCTGTCATGGCCTTTGCTTCCTCCACACAGGTTACAGTGGAGGTCCCAGCCCCCTTCCCTGTTGGCAATGTTTCCTCCAAAGCACACTGATGAGGGACCTCCATCCTCTCCTGCCTGCTCTTGTCACTGAGGTGTAAGCAGCAGCTACATATGCCTATCCCTGCCCACCAGGCTAGCCAAACTTCAGGGGCCTTCACCGGGTTAGTGCTTGCTAGAGCAGGGAATTGATTTGGGATGGCTCATTAGGTCCCTGCAGAGGCCTGGCCCAGTCCAAGCAAATTACAGGAAATATGCTCTGGGGAGGGAGCAACCAACTGAAGTCACTTTCGCTCCCAGTACAGGCTCCTCCTGCCCAATTCCAACATGTTGCCCATTTGGTCACACCCTTCCCATGGGGGGATCTCATTCCCAGCACTAATTGTGGTTTAATAAAGGTCCCTTTGCCAGCTCCTCTCTCTATTGGGCTCACCAACCCCTGACTTCAGCATTGCTCTAGTTCCTGTGAGTGGTGGTGGGAATGAATTTAGGTGGCTCTGCCAGCTGGCACGGATTCAAGCTGGAGCAAATTCAGGCCAGTGCAAACTTGGCAAGTCGCTGCAAAAATGCTGTGTCCTGTAATTTTTAGCTGTTTCAGTTGTAGTCCTGAAGTATTTGACGAGCTTTTTTACATTTCAATTTCTTCCTGGGTCAAGAGGATCCGTCTCCCTCTGTCTGGGTCTCTCCTGTGGGTTTTATTCTTGCATATGAGTTGTTTCTCCCAGGAGGCTTTGTATTTTTTTGCTCACTGATTGGCCATCTTGACTTCTCTTGATTCAAATTTTTAAACAATTGTCTTCTAATCAATCCATAAATTTTACATATAACTGATTATTACTGATTTGGTACTTAGCCTAGTGTACTGATGCATTGACAACAAAATTTATTTTCCTCCTGCAGATTCTACACTATATCCTAAACCTTTGTGATTAGCTTTGGTAATGACAGATTTGAAGATAATATTATGGAATAGTTGTTGTTTTGAGTTACACAGAACATGGATCGATGTGCAGAGCTGGTAGTATACAGATACACTTTCTAAGTTTAAGTCTGTCTTAAGTAGTTAGTTCAGTGACACCATCATAGAAATCTCAAATGTCCTTAAAAATGATAGATTTTACTTGGTATAGAACACAATAAATTCTATATTCAAGAATTAATTTCATGAGCTTTTGGTTATAATTTTTGACACTGCCATGTAGTTCAATCAAATCCAATGTAATGAAACAGACCATTACATTACTCCCAATATGGGGAAATGTAGCTTGCAATGAATAAGACAAAGGGGGAAAAGGTGATATAATTTGAGTTCTTTTGTGTCCAGATTGTGCAAGATGATTTATTTATGGAGAAAAAAAGCCCTAAGGCTGTATTGCAATTAAAATTGTGAAAATACAAAATTTTGGGTATACAAGGAAAATACATCATAAAGATCATAATGTATATAATGCAGTGCTTACACTGACAATGCCTCATATTATATACTTAAAATTTTACCCAAATTTTAGGTTTTTTTTCACTTTTCATTTTTTTGAGACAAGGTCTCACAATGCAGTTCAGAATGGTCTTGAGCTCACTTTGTAGCCCTGGACTTGAACTCACAATGATCATTCTGCCTCAATCTCCTTAGTTAGTAGATTACAGGCATGTGCCACCATGCCCAGATTGTAGATCTTATGTTAAATATTCTTATTACAAAAAATAAGAATACAAAAAGAAGCTATAGGAAGTGTCTAGGTATTTATGACATAGACTATGTGATTGTTTCAAGAATATATGCCATAATTATATCCAAAATAATTAAGTCTGTAAAATAAGCCCAAAGTTTTATGCCAATCATACTTTAATGAAAGATTTAATGTTTGATACATAAATTGGAGAATTGCAACTTGTAAATGGAAGACTTTGTATTTCAACAGAAATTCAAAGTATGTTTTAAGATGGATTTCATAATAATTTCTATTTTTATTATCACTTTGAAAAAAAACTACTGATTGTTAATTTTCTCATTAAGCTCTAAATTGTTTTAGTCTCAGGGCAAATGTTTGACACTACAATGACATATACAGCACTAATGTTGAAGATATCAAACTTTCTGTTATCTCCGTCCTCTAGATATGCTACATGGCATTCCAAATGATTATGAAAAAAATCTGTTCAATGTTTAATGAGAAATGCAACCAGACCAAACACTTGTAAAATTCTTAGACATTTTCTCACTATACAATTTACTGGAAGGCTACCATTTATTCATTAGGTTGAGAGATGAGTTTGAAATCAGAGCAAATACACTTATAAAGAGTTTTTCAGCTAAAGTAGGAAAATCTTTCCGATTTTTTATTGTCCTGGGTCTCGCCCCCAGGAGACATTTGGCTATTTGAAGATTTCCTCACAGATGTAGTTGAAAAATGTGACATGCACTCTCATAATATACATACATGTTGTCAAAGTATATACTCAAAAGTCAAATAATAATGAACACAAGTTTCAAAATAAGGTAACTATGGTTAGTATTGAAGAAGATATAGGGAAGGACCACAGATTATGATTTTATTTTCTTGTTCCAGCTTTCAGATCCACAGGACTTTTTGCATGAACAAATATAAATAGGTATGTAGACAAATGGATAGATAATAAACTCATACTCACACATATACATCTTACAGTCTTGCATGAAACAATGATGATTATTAATCATAAAACAAAATTAACCCACCACAATGAACATATAATATTTTATCATGTATTTATTTTGGGACCAAGAATCAAATTACATATATTTTAAAAGGCTAAAAACAAGAAAAAATAATTTAGCTAATTAAAATAATCATGGTATAATCCCTGAATGAGTTTTCATAAGTCTTCAAGTCAGAAAACAAGTTATTAGATATTACAGATTTCCAAACTACTTAGCATACAATGATACATAAACTTTTTCCGTTTTCATATATCACTAATAATAAGTAAGGTTTTGATTTTGCCTAAATTATTTTTTATAGGGTAACATAACTTATCATCAAGTTTTGGGAAAGGTAGAACATCTTAATATCACCATCAAATACTCTGAAATATACCAGTTAGCAAAAATGATCAGCAATACAAAAAGAAATAAAAAGAAAGGGACCATCAAATAATGTCAGTGTTATTCAAGCAGTATAAACAGAAGATGTATGTCCTCATTCATCCCAGAGATAAGTATATCTCTGTTGAAGAGATAGATGAATCAAATGATCAAAATTTATTACTTTTAAAATTCATCTCTTCTAGATTTTAAGACTGTCATAAAATTCTTGAAAACTGCATCAACTTCTAAGGCCAATCCATCTTTAATGGCGAACATATATTAATCAGATGAGAAATAAGTAGCATTTCTTTTTACAAAATAATGAATTATCATGTGAACTAATACAATAGCATCTGAGAGCGCAGGTAAATTATCTCACACATTGAAAACAAACTCAATGCAGAGTTCTGGTAAAAGGAACGTTTTTACCAGAGTAAATTGTCCTGTGATGACTTTCTGTTGACAGTCAACTTATTTCTCCTGATGACACTTTGGCTTCCCCTCCTTTTCCTATTCACACTTCAACAGGTTCTACTTGAGTGAAGTGCCCCCTCAAGCCTGCACAAATGGAGATAACTCTCTTAATTAGAGTTCTCAGTATGTGCCTGGAAACCTTCTGTGAAGACACCAATCATAAAGCTGCAAAAGGAAAGAGACTCAGAAAACACACGCAGGTAATTTCCATTCAGGTCCTCCTCCTCCTCTTCCTCCTGTCTTCTAATATTGCCCGTCTGGCTTGTCGATGTAAGTTTAAACTTTCATCTTGCTTCATCCTATAATAGAGCAAAGCAGTTTTAGTCATTTGCATGACAGAGTAAGGACTATATTTTTAGCATCAGTTTTAACTTCTGCACTTGACAGCACTTGAATTAGGGGAAAACATTATAAGCTACTCACAATTTAAACTTTTCCAAATCCATGAAGACTCACTCTGCATTTTAAGTGAATTAACCAAACTGTACTCCTTAGTCTGTGAAAAAAAAATCCTGACATATAAAGAAAAAAACGTAACTTTTACTATTTGAATGAGTCCTTTTAACACATAAATATATTTCAAAATTGATGTAAACTGTCTTTTGTCCTAAATATTAGATTACTAATAATTTTATAAGTCAAACATAAATTTACAGCATTGATATTTAGTTTTACATACGGTTTTCATTTTACAAAATGATTAATGTTTATATGTAAAAAATAATCTGCAGAATTGATGGGATCCATACTTGAAAGTTTACCCACATGCTACCAGTTAAGTCTGTTATTCATCTTACAGGACACAGTCCAAGGTGTAGGGCACTAAGAAATCATAATCAACCAGCAAGCGATGCTCTGCCTTCTTTCAGCTCTCACATTGTGAGCATGCGTTCTTTCACAGTGTGTTGTGCACCATGATATTTGTGTTTTTATGTTTTTTTAATGGTAAATCTGCTTTTTAAAATGAAACTCACACAATTTTAAGTGTTCCATTCCTAAATTCAAATGCCTACAATGTGCATTATGGAGAAAATATTTGTGTTATATGAATTACATTTTCGTTGGCCAAAAGTTCAATGTCAATGATTCTACAGTGTGTATTAAATGAGATGTTTAAAAACAAAAACATGCATAAAATAAAACTATAAGTTGATTTATGGAAAAAATGGTTAATAAATACCTAAACTATAATTTATGCAGGAATAATTGCTCAGTTTTCACTCAACTTGGTGTTCATGCAACTGTGTAAAAGACAAATTTAGTGGGTTACTTGAATTAGCATTTGTTATATAACTTACCTAATAAACAATAAATTATTTGCCCCAGCATAGATAATATTGAGTATAGCAATATAGTACTACTATTTAAAACTACTTTTTCTGCAATTGCTTTATTGTAGATTTCAGTGGAGTTCTCCAAGCTATCCCAATTACAAACAATCTTATCCTTTTCCAGGTTTTAACTCTCTTTCCTCTGGCTATAGCTAACTGTACCATGAAGGCCAAATAAGAAAAATGGTAAACTAAAGTATATATATTGTGACACACTAAAATGAAGAATTTGGACTTAACTGATGTCATTAAAAATGACTTTAAATTTAGAAAGCTACTGAAAATGGCTATGTTTGTTGCATATCTCGCAGTTGAATTATGCAAATATTTTCTATACTTTTGTAGTAAAATATGACTCTAATTATTATTATGTGCCTATGTTCATGCTCCATAAAAATTTTTTATTTTGGCTGATCCAGGAAAATTGCAAGTTCAAGGCCATCCCAGACAACTTGGGGACTTAGCAAAAATTCTGACTCAAAATTACAACAAACAAACAAACAAGGAATGGTGGAGTTGTAGCTCAATTCAAAGGCCCTGGCTCTACCCCTTCATAGGCAGCTCCTTTGCACACATCCTCACCCTGATCATGACTTTGTTCCAGAGTTCTGTGGATCAATAATCATCTTTACAAGATTTGGCTCTTGTGTTATGTGGTACTTAAATTTTGATAAAATCCTTTCTGAATTTCTCATGTTAAGATTTTGTTTAGTGGAACAATTTAAATTGTACATGGTGCATATAAATTAAAGGGAGTAATGCAAGTATGGCTTTTGTCACAGACAGGTTACCCCAAACAAGTTATTTCAACTCTGATTCAGTGTTCTTTGTAGGTTGTAGCAAGCAAAATACGGCTAGTCATTTCCTGTTACACACTCATTTTCCACTTATTTGGATAACTCAATACTAAATTAATTTCTCTACAAATTAGTATTATAAATACATATTTCAAACCTTTGATATTAACAAGGATTATCATATATGAAATCTAAGCTATTAAAATAAAAGTAGAAGTATGTTATTGATCTTAAATCCTAAAAGTGCTTCAGTACACACACTGCTCATATTGTCTGCGATTTAAAGTCTATCACTGGGTCTGTAGTAGACACAAGCCATGCTGTTCAGATCCCTCATTTAGCAGAGGTGTTATCTTGCACTCTTCACAACTGCTTCTTTCATGGGAGGCCTCCACTCTCACTGAAACCCCATCCCATTTACTCAGTAGTTTGAATGTGATTGAGTGATCAAGTTGGGTAACAAGTTCCTGTGTCTAGATTCTACTTCACTTCAGGATTACATTGGGTTATCAGAGATCTGGAGCTCTCTGTTCTGGCAAAAGTCGTCTCATTGCAATAGTGTCACAACCAGACATATTAACAGTGCTTCATCCTTCCCTAATAAGGCGCTCACTCCAGTCTCAATCTCTAAATTAGTTATAGGATAACAAAACTCAAAAGAGTGTAGGTGTCAACATTTTGTCACTCTTTAATCTCAAGAAATGAGGCTTGAGGGTGGGTGTAGGGCTGCATCCCTATAATTCCACTATTCAGGAGGTTGAGGCAGGAGGACTGCTGAAAGTTCAAGACAAGCCTACCCTACACAATGAGTTCAGGTCCAGTCTGAACTGCATAGTGAGACCCTGTCTCAGAAAACCAAAGTAAAAAGAATTACATTAATAAATAAGTAAAATGAATCTTGAATTACTAAGGGCATTATCCATTGAGAATGACATAGCATTTTTGGAAGAAAAAAATCATATTTACCTTTATGTATAAAGCTTTGATAAAAATAATTCTAAAATAATTAACAAATATTTCACAAATTGCCCCTTTATAAGATATGTTGCACAGGGTTTTGGATGTAGACATTTAAAAACTGTCATTCTGTATAATTATATAATATACATTTATTGGACTGATAATTTCATATATTAAGCATTTAATACATCTAATTTTATGATAAGCTTAAAAAATTTAAAAGGACTTATTTTATTTAGAATTCAGTTTTTTAAACAAGCTCACTTGTATTTCAAGTCAAGAAGTGGAATATAAAAAATAAGTTTATTTTCACATAATTTGATTTAAAATCATGACTCAGACATGTATCAAGGATGTGACATCTGACATGCAATTCCCATTATTTGCCTGAGTAATAAGAAAAATAATTATTTTCCATTAAGAATTTATTGTGGGGCTCAGTAGTTAGTTCAGTGGTGTAAGTACCTGCCTGGCAAGTGTGAGGTCATGAGTTCGATCTCAGGTACCAAAACAACAACAACAAAAATAAATTTATTGTGACAATTAGGCTAGATTATATATATATATATATATATATATATATATATATATATATATATATATCTTACACACTCATACATATATTTTGTTTTGTTTCTTAAATGGGAATCAAACACAAGTTTGCTTTGCTACTGAGCTACATTCTCAGTTATATTTATGTTTTTAAATTTTAAGTTAGGGTCTTACCAAGTTGCCCAAGATAGCCCCAAACTTGTGATCGTTCTCTTGCAATGTCCCTAAGCCTGGTACTACATATATGGGTACCCATGACCACCAATTTATATATTTTGTTAGAAATATTACTTATACGTGTGAATTTTGTTAATGTTACTTAATTATTAATATCACTGACTAGTGATTTTCACAGAGCATGGAAAATTCTTTCTGAATCAAAGTTTAACAACTTTCCTCAACCTTAGGACTTGTGTTAAATATGCATTCTTCTGTTTTAGCAGACTTTTTTACGTAGCATGCTTAAAATTTATTGATTATGTAATTGAGATTTTAAAAAAAGACCTATTACAATACTTACACAAACACTAAGTACACCTTCAATTTCACAAATTAGCAGCCTAACATATTATCTGATTCCCAAAAACTCCATTAATGAGCATTCAATAAGCAATGTAGAAAAGACCTGGAGGTGAAAACAAAAAAGATAAGTTTCTCTACAATACTTGCTTATAATGGAAGGCTCTGTTTATGATAAAACAGATTATTTTATTGAAGCTAATTGTTTCTGAAAAAAGATAAGAGAATATATATAAATTTAAATGTTGATGCAAATGTGCTGTTTAAACCATATATTTAGGAAAAGGCAGGAAAGACTTTGTCCAATAAACTTTTCAGTGTTTTAAAACAGAAAAGAACAAACACAATATAACTTTTAATTTAATGTGCAATCCCAGTGCTTGAAAATTAAGTTTACACAAGACTTACCTCCTCATTCAATTTTTATAACTTTTAAGAATGTAATGAAATATAATGGTCCTGAGTGAAACCAAAAAAGTCTGTACACAGTGTTCTTAGTTTCTTCATAATGATCTGGAGATAGTTCAATGTCAAATTAAACTGTTTTTTTATATTAGTACATGTTTCCCTCAGGGACTGTCCTGGAGACAAAGGTTATATAGTCATCTGAACAGAAAAAAAATTAATGTAGCCAATTATTAACTAATAGATACAGATTAAATAGAAAGATTAGAAAGAACATAATGTAAACCAGAATAGTAAATAGAGGGAGAAACCACTTCAGTGAACTCTGAAACAGAGAAAAAAAAAAAAGAAAAAGAAATAAAAGGAAAAAGCTTTCCCAAATTCAATCACATCTTAAAATTAGAGTTTGTTGGAGATTTCTGGTCATCACCATTTACCAATCCCCATTTACCAATGTGGAAATCCACAAAGGTATCAGACACTGCATTAGTCAAAGTAGGGAGAAAAGTAATAACTGGTTTGCTGACTGAGTTAACACAAAAATCCTTTGCAAAAATGACCAGAGACTCACTAGAAATTGCTGCAAGTTGCCATCTGAAGTGCCAGTGGAAAACTGCTGAGAACTCAGGAAAAGTTATTGGAAAGTCACCGCTGAGGAACTGTTGGATCTTGGCGGCGTGTTTCAATAGACACCACTTGTAATATACAATGCAAGTCAAGATATGAGAAATAGAAAAAAATAAAATAGAGATGAAGAAGCAGAATAAAATGAAGGGTATAAGCCCCCTCTTCTCTAACTTTATTTTCAGTTTATATTTATTATTGGTATCTTCAATTGATAAAATTTAACTTTCTAGGTTACACAGAAAAAAGTTCAGACTTAAATTCTATTATAGTATTGTTAACATACTGTAGTATATGACATAAGAATATGAAGTTGTGACTCAGTTAGCTAACGATTATCAGAATATAAGTCCAGGAAATATTAAAGTGGTCTGAATCAGTGGAAATATGCTTCTATGGACAAAACCTTTTCTTTCTAATTGTAATCTTGTCACCACTTGATAAGCATGCAGGTAATATTACATAAAGATTCTGCTAAAGAAAAGTGATGATCATAATAAAAATTAGAAAACTTCTTAAAACTTTGAAAATTTAATTTCATATTTTGAATTGTAGTCTACTAATCCTAGATATATAAGTATGCATAATTTTTATTAGTAAAATACTATTTGTCATTTCAACAGTAATTTATTTTTTGCCATGCAGATTTTTTCTATCATATAATTCCCTTTTTGCTTCTTTATTTTAGCTTTCAGTTTTTATTAGTATGTGTTTTCATTAAATAATGAGTGCGCTTTTTGTAGGGAGTTTGTATGTGTTTAAAAAACATCTCAAGTCTTTTTTCATCACCTTTTCCTCCCCACCCAACTTCTTCCAATTCTTCATCCCCTTTGCATTTGAACAAAATCTATCTCTGTACATATTACCTATCTTTTATTTGGTTCTTTATTTATAGTTTGTGTTTTTCTTATAAGAGAAATCATGTTGTATTTAAACATGTGCCTGGTTTATTTGACTTAGCATTATAGTTTCAAAGTGCATCTGTTTTCCTATGAAACACTCACTGAGCTCCTTCATGGCAAGGCAGTACTCCATTGGGTATAAATTCCACTTATTACTCTTCACAGCAATCTGTTGATGAATATACAGAAAGCTTTCCAGATTTATCTCTTATGAGTTGTGTTGCTATAAATATAGATACACATGTATCATTGAAATGTGGTGTCTTTAACACTTCTAGGAATATACCTAATGTGGGGGATTGAAGACTGATGGTCAGTTTAAACACCTGCTGAACTGAATCAGCATGGCACTGAGTGTAGATGGTGCACCTGAGGATTGTTGCCAGTGTAAAATGGAGGCCGGGAGAGAAGTATTGTTGTTGGTTCTCCATGGAGTCCTTGGTTCTCCCATTGCTGTGGGTTCTCCTGGAAGAGCCTGTTGTGCTTTTCTCCTGATGTGAACTTGGCTGTTCTCATCTTCAGAGGATTTGGGATTTGTTGTCACTGTAAATGGCTGAGGTTCACTTTGGGTGAGCTCTGGTCTTTCCTGCTTCCTGGCTCCAGAGAGGAAGGTGGTGCACTGGTCAGTCTCCAGGAGAAGCTTGTCATGCTGGATTCAAGATATGAACTTGGCTGTTCTCGTCATTGGAGGAGCTTGGCACTTCATTGTCATCGAGGATGACTGTGGTTCTTTTCAGGGGAGCCCTGGTCCTTCCTCTGTCATTTCTTGGCACTAGTGCAGAGCCCTCAGCCTGCTGGTAGAGCTCCTTCATCCTGCTGGCACAGACTCTCTAGCTTCCACAGAAGACCTTGGGGCCTTCCCAGTGCAGATCTGTGAAACAGACTTGTGTGAGTCATTACTATGGATTCTAGGATTCCAGTTGCCCTTGTAGGGGGCATTGTTATGGCCTCTAAGTCTTCAACTAGACTCACGCAGGACATTGCCATGGGATCCTGGCCCTCAGCTGAATTCCTTGGGTCATTGTGTGGACAGATCTCCTGTGTTTCTTGTATTTAAATCTTTGGTGACTATTATAAAATAATACTATAAATTTTATGTCTTGTACTTTTTGGAAACCCTGACTATAACACATAGGAAGAGGACAACTGGGTCAAATGGAATTTCTGGTCTATTAAAGAAATTCTATACTGATTTCTAGAGTAGTGGTACTGGCTTATGTTCCCACTAACAACATACAAGTTGCTTTTTTCCCTATATTCTTGCCAGCCTTGGTTATTGTTTGATTTCAGTGGAAAATTTAAGATGAAACTTTTAACACTAACACAGAAGGTAATATATTTAATGAAAAAATAAATTTATACAATATAGTAAGACTAAAGTAAAAAGTAAAATTGTTCATAAATTTGTGTTAGTTTGTATCTCCTATTTAGTACATTAATGAATGTATTACTGTAAATTAGAAAAAATACTATTCCATTATGGAATTCATTGTGTGAGATTTAATTTGATATTTTATTTCTGTATATATTACATAAGATATATTTCCTGGGAGGATATTGATATTGCACTTAGATTAATATATTTTACTTTTTATGTATGAGAAAATCAAAACACTATGTTAGTGATACAAATCTTTCTTATTAATTACAGATTTTTCTTCATCTCTAAGTCATTACAGTGAACTTGCATGAGTATTTGTCTCATGGAAAGCTAAGATATGTGAATCAACAGCATCACTTGGCTTCATTATTAATAAAATATTACACTCCTTAGCTTTGGCCACTATTTTATTTATTACTGATTGTATTAAAACACACTCCATAAATTATGTGATCATTGAGTTGAGTGAATTTTTAAAGTTTTGCTGGCAAGTTATAAGCTACTATTAATATATTTTGAACAAGAAGTTGAGAATACAATATGAGAACTGTTTGGAGGATAATTCATTTATTTCTCACATGGGTGTTTTCCTAGGTGCCTCCATTAGAGACAGGCAAATAGCCTAACTTCAGGAAATAACAGTGTAGATTTCTATGTACTATGCAGTAGGGTGATTCTGTTGGACACAGAGTTCCATATCATTTTGAAGCTTTGTACTTGATTACACATGTGAACACACACACACACACACACACACACACACACACACATACCCCTGAATACACACACAAGCAGAAAACACAAATTGTTGTAACCATAGGGGGAAATACACAGAATGTTAAATATTTTGCCAGTGATCTATTAAATTTATTTTAAATTAATATTTATTAGTGTTAATATTAAATTTAAACTGATTATAGGTAATTTTAAGCATTGAGGTGGCAAACATTTGATTCTAAATTTCCTTTGATTTCACAAAGTGAAAGAAAAAAGAGATTGCTTGATGGAAGAGTACTTGAATTAGGTTAACAATACTGTTTTTTCTGTAGTTGCAATAAATGCTTTGTACTTTCCCATCATTCTAAGTATTGTAAATTTATAAGACACTCAAAAATTTAGCAATTAACAAAAAAAGTTTAAAAACATAATTAACTATGTAAGTATTTTGGATAATTATGATATACAAAATAAATTTAATGGATTCATTTCTTTAATGTCTTTCCAAAGAAATGCAGCTTTTAGCAAGGAAGTGCTCGATCCTAAGGCCAATTTAGGGATTTAAAAAGATAATAGTAATTCACTTCTTCTGCAGGGATACATGGCCTAAATGCTTTGAGTAATTTGCTTCTTTCTGGGATGAGGAATACCCAAATTAGGGATTAGGAACAAGTGGATCAAGAAATCCAATAGAAGAGTGAGAGTTCCCTGATGTTCTATGAGAATGCTGGAAAGAAACACACAGAAGACCTGAACTAATTTGGTTTTCAGTTATTTCCAGCACTGCAATATATGAAGCATCAAACTGTCTAATCTGTAAAACAAAGTAGAGAAAATATAAAAAGTTTCTACTTTTTTACTATCAGAAAAATTATTTTATTTTATTTAAAGAAAAAAATGAAACAGAAAGAGGGTAGAAATCATGCATAATTTAAAAAAACAGTAAGAAATCACTAGTTGATAATGACATATTTTCATCTTAGAAGTAGTTGTTCAAGTTACAAAAATAAAGCCTACAAAGTGGACATTTAAACAGTGAGACTGCAATCAGTTCTGTTCATCTCTCCAACAAAAACTTAGTAATATGTTTATCAATCTTATACAGTTAAACATATATGCAGTTATATCCTTTAGAATACTTTCTTTTCCTCTCTTTCTTTTTTTTCAATAACTATAATCAATTCTCATAAACTGTTTAGAAGTTCTAAGTCTCTACATGTATATGTCTCTACATGTCTACCTATCCTCTCTGCATTAGAGGGAAAAACAAATCAAAACAATTCCACAACAGAAATTCCTAGAAAAACACAAAATGAAAAGGACATATAAAACCACAATACTAGGTGATCTACAGTAGTTACTATGATGTCTCTTGTTATTTTCAATAAAATTGTCTATATCATCAGGCATAATATAATTAAACATAGCAGTATATAGCACTATTAATGAAAACCAAACATTAGAGACATTATAGGACTTCAAAGGCAGTTAATAATCAAACCAGAAATGATATCCTATTGAATCTTGTCATCTTCAGAGTAGTTGCCTCTACTCTCAGACTTGTTACTATCAAGCATACCACATTCAAATAAAATCAGTCAAGACACAACAGCAAAATAGCCAATCTTCTCTGCCTCATCTCTGCTATGCTATTTTTCTGTCATTGTTGTTTACTTTTCTCCTTCATTCCACTGTTTGCCTGCCCTTCATTGAGGCCTTTCTGCCATTGTTCCTGGAATCCTGGTGATTTTGTTCTCTCTCTCTAGAATGCCCTTCACTAATCTTTGCAGGGTTGTATTCTCCCTTTTGCAGTTCCTCTTTGTCGTGGAAATATTTTGTCTCTCCATTAATTCTAAGAGACAGTTTTGCAGAGTACATCAATCTGGGTTGGAGGTTATTTTCTTTCAGGGCTTGGAATACTTCACTCCAAGCTCTTCTTGATTTGATAGTTTGCATCGAGAAGTCCACTGTGATTTTGATGAATTTTCCTTTATAGGTGATCTGTTTCTTTTCTCTGATTGCTTTTAATATCCTGTTCTTGTGATGGAATTCTGGTATCCTGATTATTATATGTCTGGGTGCAGATCTGTTTTGATTGTAGCTGGCTGGAGTTCTGTATGCTTCATATATCTGAACATCAATTCTGTTTCCTATGCTTAAGAAGTTTTCCTTAATTATTTCTGTGAATAGCCTTTTAATTTTATTTGTATTTTTCCCTGCTTCTTCATTCATGTTTTTTTATTCTTAAGTTATAAATCCTCTTGTTGTCTTCTAGCCTTTGTATCATTACTTCTTGTTTCCTTGTTAGTTTTAAGAGATCTTTCCTTTTGCGATCATACTTTACAAATCTATCTTCTAGTATGCTTGATAAAAGCCATATTTTGATAAGGTAAATTAAGTCAGTACTTCAAAATAATCACTCAATACTCTTTATTCTAAGTTGAAAGATTATGCAGTTCTTCCTGTGTAGTTTCATAGATATTTTTTATAATTTACCCCATAAAATATTTCTGTGTACTTAGTAAGGAAAATAACAAGAACCCTAATTAAAGTTTTAGAAAGATTACTGATATATTTATTGAAGAAAAATAAGATTCTATTCAATATGTGTAATTTAATCCTTAATAAATTAATGACCTGAAGAAATTTCAAAATGGAATATATATAATAGATAAATTATGATAGCTTAAATACATTTTTAAAATATTTATTAATCTTGCTATTTTAACAATCTGTAGTTACAGGGGTAAAGAGAATTATTTTCTTTATTTGCTATGATGTTATTTACATTATGAATGCCTAAATTTATAAAATTAACCTATACAGGATGCACCCGTAATGTTCAGTCACATATTGCAGTTCATTCTCTTTATCCTTTTTATATATTATTTTATTTTATGGAAAACATAAAAATTTCAAAACCGAGTAAGGAGAATAACAATTGTCAAGACATTACATAGTGTTACCTTCAAAATAATTGCTCAAAATATAAGATATGGGTGTAGAAAATTCTCCAATGATATTAGCACAAATTTTTCTTTTGAATGAACTAAGAGAAACTAATACAACTATTTTTATTTTTTTTCATTTTCCCTTCCTTCCTTTCCCCTTTCCTCCACCCTAGTTCCTCTTTTCTTTTGAATAATTTCATCCCATTTCACAATATCTATTGTACATAGTAGATTTTATTTATTCTTTAAGTTTCTCACAGCAAGGAGACAATATGATGCTTATTCATGTGAGTCTGATCTATTTAACTTATGTATATTGTCTCAAATTGCATCCATTTACCTATAAAAGACTTGTTTATCCTTTTTATAGCTGAGTAGTACCCTATTGTATTAAAAAAACCCACATCTTTTTTATATATTCCTTAATTGATGGGCATTTGTGTTATTTCCAAGATTTAGCTATTACAAATTGTGCTGCTTTAAACATGAGTACATATATATCATTGTGGTATGGTGTTTTTAATTCTTTTGGAAAGATATTCAGAAGTGGCATAGCTAGGTTGAATGGGACAGAAAATGCTACTTTTTAGAAGAATCTCCATGCTGGTTTCCACAGTAGTTGCACCAACAATGGAGAAATGTTCCCTTTTTCTTTACTTTCCCTCTAGCATAGGATTGATATCTAGTACATATAAAGAATTAAAAAAAATCAGACTCCTTGAATTCAAAGATTCAATCCAAAATGATCATCTGAGATGAATACTCACTTCTTAGATGAAGAAATAGAAATTATATATATATATATGTATATATATATATATATATATATATATATAAAATTCAACATCATTGATCATTTGAGAGATACAAATTAAAACAAGCTGGGATTTCATGTCACTCCAGAAAGAATGGCTATCCTCAAGAAAAAAAACTTTAAATAATGTTGATTAGACTTCTGAGTAAACAAATTGTTCATTTAATTTGAATGTTCTCTCTATATTTACTGTTTTTTTCACACTGTTGCCCCCAAAATCCTGTATTTTGTCTATTTCTAATCATTTGGGCCTAGGGACTGCATTTAAGCATAAGTTCCACACATAAGAATTCTCTTTTTGAAGTTATTTGACTTTCTTTACATCCTTCTATTCATACATAAAGTAGACTTAATACTACTAACTTCCCATAATGTAAAACTGTGGACTGAAATGCAGTAGATTGTAAAGCATAAAGACATATATGGCATATTTTTAAGACTTTTAGAAATTATATGTAGTGCTATTATTATTTCATACAATACAACATAAATCTTTCATACAAAACACAAAGTAACTTGAAGAGTTAATCAATCACTAAATGATTATTTCTATAAGAATATTAATGTTTTTAAATTTCACCTTGAAATGGTAGTAATTGGACAATTAATTTAATGCAGATATTCCTAGGCATTAAAATATTGTAGGAATGCATAATATAATTGGATAATTGGTCAAAGCATTGGAAAACTATTTATGATTAACTATTTGTGCAAAAATTAATTAACTGCTGAACAGAATATATCATCAGACAATGAACAGAATCTATCATCAGGCAGTTTAGAAACATCAACGCAATCTGTTATATTTCTCTTCCACAAATTCTTTCTACTTGAAAATCTATCTCGTCATTTAGTCTATAATTAAAGTGTTCAAGAAAGCTTCACTCTATCATTTAAAAACTGAAGTAGTTTCACATAGAGATAAAGATCAACTTTTGGATTTTTCTATAATATACCTGGAAAATAAATTTTTTATACATTTATTTAAGCCAAATATATTTGTAAAAACGCTCCTGATTATATCTAAGTGCCTTAAAAATGAATTGAACCTTTATAATTAAAACAGTTAAAATGTATTGTAAAATATTCTAAATTTATAAACTTTTTTGCACAATTAAACATCTACTGAATAGGCACTGCTAGTTCTTGTTCACTTACTCAAACTGCTCCTTTCTATGGAGATAAGCATAAACACATTTGGTGTAACTTCTACAACTTTTAAAAGTATGTATTAAAACATACATATGCCATAAACATGAAAATCAGTGCATAATTTCAATCAATTGAAGTATTTTTGCACACTCATGTAAACAAGTGAAATGTTACAAGGTGAGTTGATATCATCCACTAATACATAGTAACCAGTATATGTTGTCAAAATACTTGTCTTAACCTTGACCTGGGACCATGTCATGATGATATTTAGGGATCCTAGAGTATGGTGCTGTGGGGCTTGGTGCCATATCCAGACACTCAGGAGATTCAGGCAGAATGTTCACAGATTCTAGGCTAGTGTGTGCAACACAACAAGATTACGTCTCTAAGTAAACTTTAAAAGGCTAGTGAATTAGCTTAGCGACAAAACACTGCATAGTCTGTGCAAGGCCTTGTGTTCACTCCACAGTGCTAGAAAAGCAAAAACAGCAACAACAAATTGCTAAAGAACTAGGTACTACCTCCTGGCCAAGATAAGGGTGATAAGGAATCATTATTTATAATATGATCTTTAATGTTAAAATGTCTTGATCTGTTTTTTTTTAATATTACTATCTGCTTGCAATTCATGCAGTTTATAGTCATTTTAGGAGTGGTTACATGTGCATATTTCAGCTTGCTTTTTATTTAAATACCCATTCCTTCCCCCTTTATTTTGGCATGCCCCCCCGTCCCATACATTCCAAATCCCACTTTGCATTCTTGTTGATATTAATTGTCTTAGCTCATATTATGGCATAGAGTGTTTTCAGTCTGTTCACATTGTTTTGGGATTTAGTCATGATGGTTTACACTTACTCTAATCAGATATACTTATGTATTGCTTATGTGGCCTGTGGAAATACAGAATTACTTGACACATTTGTTCAGGCTCTCCAAAAGCTAAGGTTCCTTGTCCATATCTCGTTGGTATATGAGACACACAGAGCAGCCTTAACTCCCCAAGAAATAATGAGACTCTAGTTTATTGCTTCTTTTCTTCAAAACCACATTCATTATCTGCATTAAAACCATATGTGAATCCGGGCAACGGAAATGAAGCAGAGCATCTCTCAATACAGCAACAGAACGATTTTGTTCAAAAATCAGCTAAGGTTTGTATTTTGGAATATGCATGTCACGATACACGATGGTCATATTTGTGAAGGTAAAAGAAAGCAAACATTTTCAGGATAACATGAAATAAATTACATAAGTTTTTTTTTTTTTTATTGTCCGTGGTTACAAGTCTCACTTTGGTATCATATTCAAGACGAAAATTGTATGTTGACCAGTTCTAAATGAAAAAGAAAATGAAAGTTAATTACAGAAAAGAAGAATTGCAGGCTGCAACAATGCCAAATTAGCTTAAGAACAACAGAATTGACTACTTTACAGAAAAAAAAGAGGCCAAAAATCGCACAGTTCCGGAAAAGGACAGTACGTCTGGCTACTGCATAGATGAAGAATAAAGTAGGGATTTTACTTTTACGAGGTCTCAAAGGAATGATATTACATATTTTTTTTAACAGAAGAGGTGCCCAGACAAGGTAGATTTCCTTTTCTTGTATCACTTTCATCAAATTTACTTGTGAGTCCTTCCTTGCATTAGGGTTTATAGTCATTGGCCTCTCTAAGTAGCCATTTGTTCTCTCAAGGAGACTGGCATAATTTGACAGAAGTAGATACATGATAAATGGACATGATTCATTTAATGAGCAAACAGTTTTGCATTTGTTGATTAGTAAGGATCTAATAAAATATTTCTACAATTTTTCATTGTTTCCCTCTCATTTTTTTCCTTTTTCAGGATTTCATATTCTAAAGTAACACATGCATAGTGTGTAAATTTTTAAAATTTAAATATTTCTCAAACTCAGGCTTATTTTGCAAATTGTGGAGAAGAAATTCTGATTAAAACCTTGTTTGCAGTTAAGAGTTTAAAGCATAGTATATGTTTAATCCTGAAGAAGAATCAGAAAACATATTTTAAATACTGCACTGGGCCTGGAACCCAGGAAATCCTGAATGCCAGGTAAGTATTCTATCACTGAGCTACATCTCTAATCCTCAAAAGTGATTTTTGAGAAGTGGAGACATCAAGATTACTGGAACTGATAGGTATAGAGTTTTATTAGCAATATATTTTTCAGAAAACAAACACATTCTAGGAACACTTGCATGCACTCATTTAATTCTTTTTCTGCAAGAAGTAGTTAATTTATCAGCAAATGAGTTAAGACGAAAAGTTTTTGATTTTAGAACAAAGCAAGTTATCCCTGAATTTTTCTTTTTTAGGTAGATCAAACCCAAATTAAGTTAGTACACTGTGTAGATTGACTTTGATGTACTTAACGGCTAGATTTTCATCTCTCTTTGTTTTAATAATCTGGAGAAACTTTGCATGGATGACTGGGTTTATTGTATTCTTAATGTGTTCTAAAGGACTTTTCCCAGATTGCTTGAACTGTGTTAGTTATGATTATCCTCATGCAGTATCTAGTGGGATAAAAACATTAAGAATAGAGAGGAAAATCTTTCTTCCTTGTTGAAGACAAGTTGCTACTGTGTATAATAAAAAATCAGTAAAATAATATTGATAACTTTTAAAAATACTTTTCTACAGCTATCAAGACAATTTGGTAATATTATCTTAATTTTGCTACTTAATTTCCATTTTTACTTCATCATGTAACCAATACAAACATAATGATTCTGCCAAAAGTATCTTGATTGTCCATCAAAATATCTGTTAGACTTAATAAAATTTCTAACAAAGAAAACATGTTCTGATATTTTCTAAATGAGTCAATTCTCTTACCCATCTAAGTTCAATTGTAATTATTTCTGTCTTGACAATAATCTAAACATGTATATTATCTTATAATAAACATGGAAATTCCACTTTTTAAAAAATACAGTTACTTGGTGACCCTGTCATAGTAAGAATTAATATTTGTGTTCCTTCTTTATTTAGCAAATGATTTTATCAGTGACTTACTATAAACTATTAAAGTTCATCACATTTTTAGTTTAGATAAATCCAAAAAATTTCTTTTATAAAATGTTCTGATGCTATGACTTCCACTTTGCAACACTAACATCACTATAAAAAATAGCATGATGAAAAGACAATAGGAGCTCTCAGTTCTTTCTTAATTCTGATCTTATAAAAGAAATGAAATTGCAATTATATAACTGGATGGTTGACCACTAGAGCAACTAGAGTCTGATAAGCGTCTCACAGAAGCTCGTCAGCATCACAGCCCACACAGTTGTATTCTACTGTGAGGATAAGAAAACACAGATTTAACTGAATTAACACTGAAGTTACCAGTGAAATTTATGACATTAAAATAGTCAGCATTCTTGTATCAATCATACTTTATTTTCTACCAACTATTACATTCCACAAATACCTAATGAGCAACATTCAATTTCCACAAACCCCAATACTCAAAACTGGAAGTAGATAGAGCAATGAAGTTTTACTGGGATAGACGGATGGGAAAATTTTCTTTCTAAGTTCTTCAACAATTTAAATAATGAATCAACACATATGTACATTCTAAAAAAGAAAAATAATAATAATGCATGTGATACATATTTTTGTTATATACTGGGAATTGATCCAAGAACTTTCTTGCTGAGCTACACTTCTATTAATTTTTCAAAATTTTATATTCTTAGTCTTTGTGACATAGACTCCTTAGGTCACTCAGTTTTTTTCCTGGCTGGGTTCAAACTTGTGATAATCATGCTTCAGTCTCCAAATGAGTGGAGATTACAGATGTGAGCTTCCAAGACCAGGATTTCATGGACATTCTTGATTGTGTTATGGGGTTATTATGCAATTATACATTGTAAGTTACTGTATCAGTGTTATGGTACAAATTCACGAGGAGTAATGTAGCATTTTGATACATAAATACATAATGGTATGATTAAGAAAAAGTGATTAGCATATCTTTCACTTCACATAGTTAATTTTTCATGGTGAAATATTTGAAATATTTTCTTTGAATTTTCAAGAATGAGGCACATTATTTTAACTGCAATCATCATGTTCTACAGTATATTGCAAAAATTATAAAGACTAATAGTGTATTACTGAATATAAACATGTAGATAATTGTGCAATAAAATATTATATAATATGAAACTAATAAATTTTAATCATAAATAGTACAAAACATATGTAATTGAAAAACTAAAAGACTAGACGTTATCTTTTAAAAATTATTTAAGCCAGGCATTGTGGTTCATGCCTGTAATCCCAGCACTCAGGAGGCTGAGGCAGGAGGATCGTTGTGAGTTCGAGATCAGCCTGGGCTACAAAGTGAGCTCAAGGCCAGCCTGAACTGCACAGTGAGACCCTGTCTCAAAAAAAAATATTTGAATTATATTTTAATCATTTTATCACTTTTGTGAAGAGTCTTTGACCATAGTTGGCTTAGTTTCATCATATAGATAAATAATATATGCAAATAATTGTCAGACTCATTGCTATATTCTTATGTTTGAACTTTTATCTTACTATTATTCCAAAAGTTAAAACAGTAAGGTCTAAACCTTTTGTACATGTACTGAAGCCAGATGTGATCACTGCAAGAACTTAGGAATGGTTACCTGTTATGATAGTGATTAGAGGATTAACTGAATCTGTTTCCATAGAAACCAACAGCTGACTTTTACCAGGTGTTTGTACTATTTTGAGATCATTTGTTTGTATGTGCTTCATTCCTGTGTTTAGGTGTATGTGTGTGTGTGTGTGTGTGTGTGTGTGTGTGCGTGTGTTCACATCTATTGGGGAAAAACAGGGAGAGAGGAGTTAAAGTCTCTTTCAATAACTTACAAACAATAGAGATCACTTTTATACCTTAGAATTAGGAAAAATTATTAATGAAGAGTCAATAGTGAATACAAATATTGTGACATCATAAATGTGTACCTCACCAAATTTTATCTGTAGGGTGAATTTAGGGCAATAGAGAGAGTGAAAAAAGAGGCAGGATATTATGAAATAAGTGAAAATTAGCATGAACACTGTTTTATTTGACTGCTGAACAAGAGAAATCTTTAATTATTAGAACCTCTCTTTTTAATGAGTCTTAAATGGTAGTGCTATGTTATTGCAAAGGGAAATACACAACTAGGATGTTTTATACTGTGTGAAGAATGTTTTCATACTAGTTTACAGGTCATTAGCAATATATTCATATTTATTTTAATTAGTTTTCAAAATTAAATATACATGGAATATGACATATAAATATTGTACATATTAATGGGATAGCAAGTTTTGATATGTGTATACTTTGTGTAATATTTAAGGGATGGTCATAATAAGAGGGGATATTAAATTTTAAAATTCTATTACAGTAAAAGACACACTGCACTAACTTCCCTCAAAATTCTCCCCCTAGCTTTGAACACATTATCCCATGATTATTTCCACTTTCAAAGCTGTTCTGTAAGTTCCCTTTGCTAAGTGTGATGGATATGTGGTAAATACTGTTGCCATGTGCCATTCAACAGAATGCAATATCATGAAAGTATTGTCATGTTTATTCATTCACCTTGTTCACTTGATCTGTCATGGTGCAATTTCTTTCTCTTCTCACATTCAATAAGACTATGAACTATTAAAGGTTTTGAGTGTATTCACGACTTCAAAACAGCCATGGCACCATAACCAAAGCACTCATAATAGAGTGCCAGGAATTCTGTAGAAAGTGGCAAGAATGATGGAATAAGTGGGTTCAAATCAATAATGAGTAGTTTGAGGAGTATTAATAGAAATAAATCTTTTACTTAAAGACTTTTTTTGAATATTCATGAGACGTTCTGACCACATCTCATAAATCAAGTTAAACATATCTGTTTCCTTAAGCATTTATGATGCCTGCATGCTGAAAAATTTGAAAATCCTTTTATAATTCTTAAATTAATAATGTTGCATTAAAACAAGCAGATGAATGTTTCAAAAACATCAATGACTTTAGAGCGTATTCATATCCTTAATACATTGTCTTCTAGGTAGAAAATAGTCATTGAATATTGAATAAATAATAAGATAATAAACTGAAGTAAGCATGCATGCATTAGGATGTGTTGGACTGAGACTGAGATAGTTAATGCAGCAAATGAACAAGTATAAGTAACCTTTGTCAGAAATAATGTTTCCAGGGTTAGTCTGCAGTGTTCACAAGCCTACAATAAATCTTTAAACCAAGAATAGTAAAATATTTGAAAATAAAACACTTAGTGCCAGGATCTAATCTTTGCAATGAAATAACTTATTTATACATTTTCCTTTGCTGAACTGTTATTTGTAGTTGATTTGGAAATACCTACAGAACCTATTTTGTGATATGATTACCTATTACTTTATATAAAATAAATATTCACAACTTGAATACAGAAAATAAAATCGTGAAAGGAAAAAAAATTAGGTTGATATCTCTACCAAAGTTTTAACAAATACCAAATTATGCATATATGGCATTACCTCAGTTCATGACCTTAATTCTTTCCAGAATTCTGGTCTCAAAACTAATTGAACAAGAACTGAACCAAACTCAATGATTAGGTTCAATGATTAGGTTGAATGTTAACCTTATGGGAAAATTTGTTTTGTGTGATTATCATCACCATTGTTTGAAAAGTTGATTCTATTTTTCATTAGGTTAATAAAGCTTGCCCTATAACTCAATGTCTATGAAGTTACTTAGCACAAAGTTTGCCATACATAGTTTAAAAATAAATGCTTAATAAATGGATAAATTACAACTACATATATAATGAGATCAGAATAAATTTTAAAGATATTTAGGTTGCTGTGCATATATATGTGACACAGATAAAGAACTGGTATCACATATTTTCCTTCATGATAGCAAAGGGAAATAATATAAGATTTTGACAATTGGCAACGTAAATTTAAACTTATATTTTACAGTGCTGATTTAGTTTTCAATCACAATAAATATTCATTAGCTACTTTTACATAATTAATTTAAATTAAAGAATTTAATTGGAGCAGGCAAAGTGATTTACAAGTCTAGGAAAAACCGAAAGTGAGTACTTCGAGGCACAATGCAATTAAATTCATTTGATTTGGGGTCTCATAAAAAATTAATTAAGAACTATTATAAATTAAGACTTTATCATAGTTTACATAATGAAGCAAAATGCTACTGAGTGAATATTTTACTGTAATTCTATCTGACTAATAGGGAAAAATCACACTCATGTAATTCAGATTCTCCTTGGTATAAATCTCACGTGTTCAAAGGGATGGGTTGGTCAGAAGAGGTCACGAGAGTGTGTGACCTGGAGGGATATATTTTTCGTTCTTAGTCCACTGTAAGGAGGAATTAATTTATTTAAACATGGACACTGTGAAAAATATCTGTCAGGAAACATATCTAGTTGTAAAAAATTATATATTGATTTTCTTATGGAAAAGTGTAAAATAAAATTTCATAACAAAATAAAGGAAAGTAGCAATAGTTAATACATTGCATCTTGGTATCTATAAAATAGTTACTGAGTATAAGCTATGTGTATAAAAATTCTCCAACTGATATTAGCACAAACTTTACTTTTTGATGAACCAAGACACATAACAGTATAACTAGCTTACACTGTTCACCCTTTTTCTAGCCTTCCTTATCCTTTTCCCTCATCCTAGTTCCTTTTTCCTTGTGAACAATTTCTTCCCATTTCACAATATTTATTTTACACTGTAGCTTGATTTACTCTTTCAATTTCTTATTCCAGGGAGACAATAGGATGTTCTCACATGGGAGTCTGATTTATTTCACTTATGAACATCCATTTACCTGTAAATCACCTCCAGATTATTCTTTTTTATGGTTTAGTAATTCCCCATTGTATAAAAAGACCACATCTTTTTATCCATTCCTCAGTTGAAGGGCATTTGATATGTTACCAAGATTTAGTTACTAGAGATTGTGCTACAGTAAACATGGGTATGAATATATCACTATGGTTTATGTTTAATTCTTGTGGGAAGGCACTCAGAAGGGGAACAGCAGGTAAAATGGGCCTCTAATTCTAGATTTTTGATGACCTTCCATAGTGATTTCCACTGTGATTGCAGCAGACTGAATTCTCCTCCCCAGGGAAGAAGGCTGCCTTTCCCCCACAGCTCCAACATTTGCTATCGGCTGATTTCTTCATAATGGCCCTTCTTTCTTGAGTGAGATGAAGTTTCAGTGTTGTTTTAATTTGTGTTTCTCAAATGACCAGTGACACTGAACGTTTTTTATATATTTATTTGCCCTTTGTCTTTCTACATTTGAAAAGTGCATGTTCATCTCAGATTACCCTTTCTGGACTGGGTCTTTGCATTTAAGAGGGCAGATTTTTTTTCATTTCTTTGTATGTTCTAAATGTAAGTCCTTTGAGGGATAGTTGGATGAAACATTTTCTCATTGTGTGGGTTTTCTTTTCAATCACTCTGCTGGTGATTTCTTTTGATGTGTAAACACTGTTTAATAAGATGAAATCCCAGTTGATGATTCTTTAAAGTATTTCTTGTGCAATTTGTGTTTTGTTCATGAACTCTCTGCTTACAACTATGTCTTCAAGACTTCTAACTACCTTTTCTTTCAGTACATTTACTGTTTCTGTTTTAGTATTTAGATCTTTGATCAATTTTGAGTTGATGTTAGTGCACGGTGATAGACACGTGTAGATTTGCTCTTCGGCATGTGAAACCCAATTTTTCCACTATCATTTATTAAAGTGACTAACTTTCTTCAGGTGAACACATTTGACTCTTTATCAAAAATATGATAGTTGAGTGCCTTTATAGTTGTGTCTGCATATTCTGATCTATTCCACTAATCTTCTTGTATTTTCCTGCCAGTGATATGCTGATTTTATCACAGTAGTTTTGCAGTATAATTTCAAGTTAGTGGTTGTGAGGCCTCCTACCATGCTTTTGCTGCTCAGAATTTATTTTGCTATTCTGGGTCTCTTCTGCTTCCAACTGAATTTTAGGAATGTTTTGTCTATTTCTGTGAGGTATGTTAATGGTATTTTGAATGTGACTGCATTAAATCTGTGTAACAATTTTGAGATTAGGGACATTTTCACTACATTGGTTCTTTCTATTTATGAGCAAGGAATATCTTCATTTTCTGATATCTGCTTTGATCTATTTTTTCAGAATACTGTCATTTTTCATATATATATATTCATATATATATCTTTTACTTCCTTTTTTAGATTGATTACTAAATATTTCTTTTTTGCAAGCCATTGTGAAGGGTGTTGTTTTGCTATTTTCTCTCTTAGTGTGATTGTCGTTTATGTGCAGGAAGACTATTGATTTTCCAGCGTTAGATTTGTATAGGTGGCTTGTACCCAGCTACACAAATGAACTTGGTTATTAAATCTCAAGGCCTTTTGTTGGAGTTTTGGAGATCTTCTATGTATGTCTTATATGTAGATTGTCTTCTGTGTAGATAAATTTGCATAATTTAAGCTTGTCTTTTTCTATCTGCATTCTTTTTATTTCTCTCTCTCTCTCTAATTACTCTGGCTGTTACAGAGTTGAATAGGGATAGTGATAGCAAACATCCTTGTCTTGTTCCTGATTTTAGAATGAAAGCTTTCATGTGTTGTACATTTAGTATGATGTTGGATGTTAGTTTGTTATAGATAGTTTTTATCAGATTGAGATAAAAACCAACTATTTTCATATTCTGTAGGGATTTTATTATGAATTGGTATTGGATTTTGTGAAAAGATTTTCTGCAACTATTGACATGATCATTTAAATTTTCTCTTTGGCTTTGTTTATATGGTTTATTACATTTATTAATTTGCATATGTTGGACCATTCCTCCATTCTTTGAGTGATTTCCAATTGGTAGTACTGTACGGCCTTCTTGATGATTTCCTTCATTATGTTTGCTACTATCTTATTGAGAATTTTTGCATCTATGTTTGTAAGTGAGCCTGACCTGTAGTTTTTGTTCTGTGTTGGGTCTTTCCCTGGTTTTGTCGTCATGGTAATATTTGCTTCCAGGAATGAGTTAGGGTGTATTTCAATTTCATTAACGAGTTAGAGGAGTATTGGCATTAATTTTTTTTGCAGAATTCAGCAGTAAATCCATTAGAACTTCAGCTTTGCTTTGTTAATAAATATTTAATTACATTTTCAATTTCATTAATTGATATTGAGTTTTTTAGGATTTTTCTGTCCATTTCTTCTGTGCTTTGTATCCTATCTAACAATTTTCAAAGTAGGCACTGATCTTCTGAATTTCTAAGGAATCTGTAGTGATTTCACCCTGAAAATTTTGTTTCTGTGGTTTAAGGAACAAAGTTAGTACTTACAACAGTTTGTCGGTTTCAAAACTGTGCCAGTGTTATTGCTAATCATACTACTTTAGCTATGAAGTCATATACGTTGTTATGAGTTATTCTCACTTCTGTAACACTACTGGAAATCTCTGGTGTAATAATCTCAACACCTGAGTACCAAAGGACTGGGAACTGAGATGAACAGATACCAACATCTCATTCCTGATTGGGAGGTTAGGATCTTGGGAAGACACAAACCAAGAACCTCTTACACACAGAAGATATCCCTAAAGAGCTGACTTCCAAGTAAGGCCTCGATACTAGTGATAAAGTTACCTACTACAAAAACTTACAAAGATCAACACTTCTTCATTTGTGCCTCCTGAAACTGGTTGCATGCAACACTTTGATGACATGAATGAGTTATT
Organism: Hydrochoerus hydrochaeris; assembly: GCA_004027455.1. NCBI lineage: Eukaryota > Metazoa > Chordata > Mammalia > Rodentia > Hydrochaeridae > Hydrochoerus > Hydrochoerus hydrochaeris. Next base: position 65,598 of record PVLA01004572.1, on the reverse strand, counting down.
ATGTCAAACAATGAAGGGAAAAATGTATCCTCTTATCTTCTTTTTAGTGTATTTTGTTAAATGACTGTGTATCAACCTAGTGTTCATTGTGTCCTCCTCTGGGGAAAGTTGCTGAAAATCATGGAAGTTCTTACATACTTACATGTAAAAGCATGCAAAATCTTCAAAAAATTTCAAATTTTACATGACAGCAGAATGACATAAGGTCTTCGATAAATTTCATAAACAGAATTATTAAAGTCAATGTCAAGGCCAAATTTTGCATAAATGTAGTTTACCTCCTGTTACTAGGCAAATTGCACCAGGTTAGAGATTTAGAATCCAAAAACCATATACTGTGTTATTCTTGTTCTAGATTTGAAGGGTAAGAATGAACAAAAATCCTTTCCCTTACATAGCTTTATTTAGTACAATAATGATAATATAGCTTAACTAAAATGATTTCATTAATAGCAAAATGACTGTTATACTGCCATCTGTTTGTTAATATTAATTATTTCTTTTCTAAAAATAAGATAATACTTATTTAATATTTAGATAATACTTTTTTAAAAATAAGATAATACTCCCAGAAATATTAAAAATCAGATTCCTTTCAATTTATCTTATCTTTTTCACTTCAACAAAATAACCTGAATAAAAAAAATCATGATATTTTTGACCAAAAATCACCTAGTAAAGACTCATAATTTGAGAAAAAACAAGAGAAAAACAAAGCCTTAGCATTCACGGAACTGAGGCTTTAATTATATGCCTGTGTGTGTGTGTGTGTGTGTGTGTGTGTGTGTGTGTGAGTATGTGTGTTCACCTCATCTCTTCCTGTTGCTTACTGCTTCATGGTGTGTACTGGGTTCATTTTCCTGGGCAAGTTTCCAACACATGTCAGGAAACAAGACCACAAGCAGAACTGAGCATTCCTGTTCCTGGAGAAACACTTGGTTACTTTCTGGGCTTTGCCAAGTAGCAGAGTCTCATTTTGTGAAATCAAGATTTCACAGATTGATCAATAACTCATACAAGGAAGGGTAAAGCTTTTTTAAGTGATAATTATTATATAAGCCCTAGTTACAACCAGAAAAATCAGTATACCCTGGGAGAGTTGAAGGTAGCTACTGAGCAAAGAAATTATTATTAATCAGTGACGATCTGAATTCTATGTTAGCCAGGGTGTCTATATTTTAGCTTTAATATGAATAATTTCCTTCCTAATGGATGGAGCTCCTTTGCAATAACAAATTCAAATTTATTGAATTTGTATCAGACAGCACCTCTTATATGTCTCACATCTACATAATAATTCCAGGTGACATAATAACATTACATTGCTAGCTTAGTACTCCAAAATTTCAATTGATGCAGCAAAAATATTGCTCAAAATAATATTGCTATGTAATTTTATCACATACTTATAGTTTAGGAAAAAATAAACCCTTAGGGGTTCCTTTTAAGTTCATATGAAATCTATTCAGTTCCTGACAATTTATGAGATTCTATCAAGCTATTTTAAATCAAAAGAAAAATCATACATCAGGAAATTGACAATATTATGTTACTACGTACAAAGTTGCTATAATCACAGCTAGTTTGATTACAATTTCTTGACAAAAAGGTCTTCTAAAATATTTAAAATCAATCAATTTCCATTTTCTTACCTCAAATACCGTAGAGGAATCACAATGAAGAAATGGGCTCTGCCAGATCTTTAAAAAAAAATCTATTTTCTGTTTTCTATTATGAACACATGAAGTTCAAGCAAAGTCTTACTTACTATTTTAGTTATCACTCTATTTATTTTTCTTACTATTTTGTGTTCATCTCTCTGGAAAAATTTGAGAAAGTTTTTTTAACATATTCTACTCAGTGTTTTTCTTGATTTTCTTTCTTTTTTTCTTCTGAGATTCCTGTTCCACAGAATCTGCCTTCAGAAACATAGTCCTCTTGTTTGAACATTTATGCCAGCTGGAGAATTATCATTAAGAAGTTTCTGAACTGCAGCTGCTTTCTTGTTGCTTTCAAAGTTAGCTAGTATATGTATCCAGTTGGTCCTTCCCAGAGCTTCACCAGTTGGTCCTTCCCAGAGCTTTCATTCCTCATGGCATTTGAGTTTCTCAGGTCTTACCTTGCACTAAAACATTGACTACAAAAACATTCCTTATTTTCCTTCTCCTTTTTAGCAATAAAATATTCTTTTAATCTTTCTCTAAAGTTTAATTTGTTCATGTTGACCCAGTAATACTTTGAAGTAGGCACAGCTGTTAAATATGCATTTAACTTAATTCTAAGTTCACTCATATTCTACTTCTGCCCCTTTTTGGGAGTCAGAATATGTTTATATATGTTATAAACCAGAACATTTCTCTTACAATGCCCAATGATTATTACTTACAGATTTATACAGAACTTAGCAGTTACAGAGATTTTAAATCTTCTTTCACAATATATTAGTTCTTACCCTACATTCAAAGTTCAAACCTGGAAATTATTCCATCTATGTACTTTATAAATTCTACTTACATAGCATAAGTTAGAATAAATTAGATATATCAGCACAGAAAATATAAACCGTGATACCTTTTATTACTCAGTATTTCCTAGTCTCTAATTTACCAGAAGACTCTTGGGTAAATTACCTTGATATCTGGAAACATATAGCATCTCAGAAATTTATATTGCATAGTTTTTAAAGACGTCTGATCCATTCTTTCTCTTTTGATGTAGAGTAAACTGAGAAAGTTCTCCTGGCTTGTGCTATTAGTCCTCCACAATTTCTGGCTAGTAAAGTTTTCTTATCTACTTCTCTAATTTTGGTATTCATAACAGTAATCACAAGGTTATTGCTTCTGTTAATTAACTATTACTGCCTGATATCTATTAGTGCAGGTGGGATCTCTTGAATAAGGATGAGGCCATTAATACAATCACCAATCCCGTCGTCATATGTAGGTTGCAATGAAGGGATATCCTTGTAATCCCAGTGATGCTGGTTTATCTGCATCATCACATTTTCACTGCTTTGGGCAATAGTGTGGCTATTTGCCTACCAGTAGTATGTAACTCCATAGTTAAGTGAAGAAGACTGTCGGACTTATTTATCCAAAAAGGATACAGTGTATACTAATGCTGCCAAGAATACCAGCAGTTACTCTTATTCCTAAGCTTCTCCTTTTTTCTTCTACTGGTGTCAAGAGAAGCTTAACAAGTTTTGTTGTGTTTGACATTAATCATCAACTTTGCCTGTCTTTTTTTTGCCTGTCTTTTCAGAGGTATACTCATAGATAATTTAGTCCATCTGCTTTGAGCCTTGCAAAATTGTGAAGTCCTGTACTTTTATAAAGTACTATAAGGTCAAAGAATTTTTAACATATTTTTATATATGTGCTTCCTTGATTTAACATTATCAATAGCCAATTTTTTGGGGTACTTTCATATTTCAGTACACTATGTCCCATTTGGATATTCATTTTTTTTTATATTTCAACAGCAAAACAGAAAAAATAGAGACTACAGAAGAGATAATATAGAATTTTTAAAAAGTAAGAAGTCAACAATAGTTAATATATTACACATTGTTATCTTAAAAGTAGTTCCTCAATTTACAAAAGCAAAGCATAAAAAATTAACAATCAAACAATGCAGCACAAATAATTCTTTTTGAAGAACTAACAGAATTAATAGTATGGTTTTCTATCTTGCACACTTATACATACGGTGATATGTGTATACCTACAAATTGTTCTTTCCTTTTGAGTGCTTTCTTTATAACAATATCTAGTGTACATTTTGGATCTTATTGCTCCTTCAGTTTTTATTATTATTTATTTTTCACACTAGAGAGACAATATGATATTTACAAATGTGAGTCTGATTTATTTCACTTATGAGGACAGTCTTAAATAGAAAAATAGAAAATGAAATAGAAAAAAAGAGAAAAAAGTAGAATAATACAGAATTCAAAAAAATTAACATCATAAAATCTCTAGTGGATACATTACATATTGTCATCTTAAAAATAGTTGTTAAAGTGACAAAATAAGAGCATAGAAAGTGACTAGACACTCAAACATTGACAGTGCAAACCCTTCCGTTCAGTGATCTAACAGAAATTTAGTAATGTGGTCATCTATCTTACACACTTACATACCATTATATCCTTTAGAGCACTTTCCTTCCCTTTCTCTTTTACAATATATATTATACTTTTTGGATCCCATTATTCTATAACTTCTTATTATTTTTTACACTAGAGAGACAATGTGATATTTACTAATGTGAGTCTTGTTTATTTCACTAATAAGGATAGTCTCAACTTGCCTCCATTTACCTACAAAGGCCTCAAGATCATCCTTTTTATAGCTGAGTAGTATTCCATTGTATAAAAATATCACATTGTTTTCATCCACTCTGCAGTCGATGGGCATTTGGTTGTTTCCAAGATTTGGCTATCACAAATTGTGCTGTTATGAACATGGGTGCACATATGTCACTGTGACATGACCTTTTCAATTTTTCTGGGAAAATACCCAGGATGGGAATATCTGGATTGAATGGAACTTCCAATCCTAGGTTTTTGAGGAATCTCCATACTGACCTCCACAGTAGTTGCACCAGTGTACACTCCCACCAGTAGTGGAACAGTGTTCCTTTTTCCCCACATCCTTGCCAACATTTGTTATCTGTTGATTTCTTTATGGCAGCTATTCTTCCCAGGGTGAGATGAAATCTCAATGCTGTTTTAATTTGCATTTCTCAAATGACCAGTGATGGTAAACATTTCTTCTTGTATTTATTTTCCATTTGTATATCTTTATCTGAGAAATGTGCATTCATCTCAGATGCCCATTTTCAAAGTGGATCTTTGAATTTGGGGGACTTGCTATTTTTTAATTTTTATATGTTCTGGATATAAGTTCTTTGTCTGAGGGACTATTGACTAAAATTCTTTCTTATTCAGTGGGTTTTCTTTTCACTTTGTTAGTGATTTCTTTGAAGTGCAAAAATATTTTAATGAGATTCCAGTTGTTGATTCTTTAAAATTCTTCTGTATGGTTTGAGATTTGTTCATGAACACTTTGTCTCCAAAACTTTTACCTACTTTGTCTTCAAGTAGATTTAGTGTTTGTTTTGATATTTAGATCTTTGATCCATTTTGACTTTAGTTTAGTGCATGGTGATACATATGGGTATAGTTTCAGTGTTTGGTAGGTGGAGAGCCAATTTTTCCAGCACTGTTTATTAAAGAGAATATCATTCTTCCAGTGAATATGTTTAGTCCTTTTGTCAAATATCTGGAGGCTGAGTGTCTTTTTAGTTGTGCTTGCATCTTGTAATCTATTCCATTGATCCTCAAGTCTATTTTTTACTAGTACTATGCTGATTTTTTCACTGTGGCTTTGTAGTATAGTTTCCAGTCAGGAATTGAGATGCCTCCTGTCTTGCCTTTTTTGCCCAAAATTGCCTTTACTACTCTAGATTTCTTCTATTTGCAAAAGAATTATGGTAATGTTTTCTCTAGATCAGTAAGATATGTTAATGGCATTTTCATTGAGATTGAGTTAAATCTGTATAACAGTTTTGGGAGTATGGCTATTTTTACAATGTAGGTTCTTCTTAACCAAGAGCAAGGGGTATCTTTCCATTTTCTAATATCTTCTTAAATCTCCTTTTTTAGAGTAGTATAATTTTCAGTGTATAGGACTTTACATTCTCTATTAAATTGATTTCTAAGTGTTTCATTTATTTAGATGCTATTGTAAAAGATGTTATTTCCATAATTTCTCTCTCAGTGAGTCTGTTGTTTGTGTATAGGAAAGGTAATGATTTCTGAGTGTTGATTTTGTACATAGCTATACTGCTAAACTTGTTATTTAACTCTAGTGGTCTTTTGATGGAATTTTTAAGGTTTTTTATGAAGAGTATCATGTCATCTGCAAGTAGTGATAACTTAACTTCTTCCTCTCCTAGTTTTATTCCTTTTATTTCTCTGTTTTGTTTGATTGCTCTGGTTAATGTTTCTAGAGCTATATTGAATAGCAGTGGAAATAATGGATATCTTTGTCTTGTTCCTGATTTTAGAGTGAAAGCTTTCAGTTTTTGTCCATTTAGTATGATGTAGACCATTGGTTTGTCATAGATGGCTTTCATCAGATTGAGGTAGATATAATCTATTCCAAGTTTCTGTAGGGTTTTTATCATGAACAAGTTTCGGACCTTATCAAAAGCTTTTGCTGCACCTATTGAGATGATTATGTGATTTTTGTCTTTGACTCTGTTGATGTGGTGTATTACATTTATTGATTTGTGTATGTTAAACCATCCCTGAATTCCTAGAATAAATCCCACTTGGTCACGATGTATAATCTTGATGATTTGCTGCATTCTATTTGCCAGTATTTTATTGAAAATCTTTGCATCAATGTTCATAAGTGAGATTGGCCTATAGTTTGCCTTTTTGTTTTGGTCTTTCTCTGGCTTTGATATCAGAATAATGCTTGCTCCAGTAATGAGTTAGAGGGGATTGCTTCCCTTTGAATTTCATTGAAAATGTTGAGGAGTATTGGTGTTAAATCTTCTTCAAATTTCTTGCAGAATTCAGCTGTGAATCCATCAGGACCTTGGCTTTTCTTTGTTGTTAAGTTTTTACTCATGTTTTAAACTTTAGTAGCTGATATTGTGTTATTCAAAATTGTTATATTTTCTTGAGTCATCTTTGGTAATTCATACATTTCTACAAATCTATCCATTTTCTCTGTGTTTTTCATCTTGTGTGAGTGAAGATTTTCAAGTAAGTGTTCATGATCATTTGAATTTCCATGCGATATGCAGTAATTTCTTTTTTGTAAGTGTTTATTGCATGAATTTGAGTTTTTTTCTTTCTTTTTCTTTACAAGTTTGGATAGAGATTTATCAATTTTGTTTATTCTCTCAAGAAACCAGATATTTGATTCATTAATTCTTTGTATTGCTTTCTTATTCTCAATTGCATTAATTTATGCTCTAATCTTTATAATTTCCTATCTTCTATGAGCTTTGAGTTTTATTTGCTCTTTTTCTAGAAGCTTGAGATGTGACATTAGGATGTTTATTTGTGCTTGTTCAATTTTCCTGATGTGACATTTTATTGCTGTATATTTCCCTCTTCAAACCACTTTCAATGTGTCCCTCAGTTTTCTGTATGTTGTATCTGCATTTTCATTGAATTGTAAGTATTGCTCAATTTCTTCTTTAATTTCACCTGTAACCCATTGATTGTTCAAGAGATTATTATTTAATTTCTATGTGTTTATGCTGGTTTTGCAATTTCTTTTGCCAGTAATTTCCAATTTCAATGCACTATGGTCAAATAATATGCATGGGATAATTTCAATCCCTTTACATTTACTTAAGAATGCTCTATGGGGGCTGGGGATTAGCATAGTGGCAAGTGCCTGTCTGGCAAGCATGAGGTCATGAGTTTGATCCTTGGTACCAAAAAAAAAATGCTCTATGGGCTAATATATGATCTGTTTTGGAGAATGTTTCATGCAGATCTGAGAAGAATGTGTATTCCAATGTTGTTGGGTGGAACACGCTGTAAATGTCTATTAAGTCTATTTGTTCACGGGTTTGATTCAGTTCTGTTATTTCTTTACTGAATTTTTGTCTAGTTGTCTATCTTTTTGTGATAATGGGATATTAAGGTCTTATAATTGTGTTGTTTTCTGGTTGGTTTTTCATGTCTGTTAGTATTTGGGTCATTGTTGTACATAGTTGGATGCTTCTGTACTTGGTGCATATATGTTTATGATTGCTAGCTTTTCCTCTTGAATTATTTCCTGAAAAGTATCTTTATCTCTTCTGATCATTTTTGGTTTGAAGTTCACCTTGTGTGCAAACACAATACCTACCATTGATTTTCTCTGGGTTCCTATTACATGGACTATTGTTCTCCATTCTTTGACTTTCAGTCTATTACTTTCCTTTTGAGTCAGATGTGTTTCTTGTATGCAGCCTATTGTTTGATCCTGTTTCTTGATCCATTCTATCAGCCTACTTCTTTTCTTAGGGGAATTGAAGCCATTTACATTGATGGATATAACTGATATGTACTGGTTCAACTTTGTCATGTTATTTTCCTGCTGCTGGTTTTCTGCATTTCTCCTTGTTTAATTGCTTGTCCTGTCTGGTGCTTTCTTTCTGTTGTTCTGAGAATTATAGTCATTTTTATCTCTTTCTAGTATATCTTTCAGTACTCTTTCCAGGTTTGGTTAGATGGACATGAATATCTTCAGTTGTTCTTTGTCATGAAAGTATCTTATTTTTCCATTAAATTTCAAAGAAAGTTTTTCAGGGTACATCAATCTGGGTTCAAAGTAGTTTTCTTTCTCCTTGAAATATTTCACTCCGAACTCATCTTAACTTGCGCATTTATGCTGAAATGTCTTCAGTTATTCTAATGGAGTTCCCCATTTTTTTTTTTTATTCTTTCAAATAACCAGCTGTTCTGGGCTGGGGATTTAGCTCAGCTACATAAGCGCCTGCCTGGCAAGTGCAAAGTCATGAGTTCGATCCCCAGTACCAATAAATAAATAAATAAATAAATAAATAAATAAATAAATAAATAAAATAACCAGCTGTTCAATTCATTGATAATTTGCTTTGTTTTCTCAGCCTGAATTATGTTAACTTCTGCTCTATAATTTGTTCTCTTCCATGAGCTTTGCTCATGCCTTACTCTTTTTTTCTAGAAGCTTGAGGTACAATATTAGGATATTTATTTGTGCTCATTTATTTTTCCTGATGTGAGAATTTACTTCTATACATTTCTCTTTAGGCCTGCTTTCATTGCATCCCACAGGTTCTGGTGTGTTATATTTGCATTTTCATTTGATTATAAGCATTGTTTAATTATTTTTTAAATTACATCTGTTACTCATTCATTCCTTAGGAAGGTGTTATTTATTTTCCATGTGCTTATGTTATTTTTGCAGTTTCCTTTGTCATTGTTATCCAATTTTAGTGCACAATGGTGAGATAATATCCATGGGATAATTTTGATTCCTTTGCATTTACTTAAGAGTGATCTATGGATTAGTACATGGTCTACTTTAGAGAATGTGTATTCTGATGCTGTCGAGTGGAACACTATAAAGGTCTATTAAATCCATTTGTTCATATGTTTAATTCAGTTCTGTTATTTCTTTGTTGACTTTTTGTCTAATTGATCTATCTCTTTGTGGTAGTGGGTTATTAAGTTCTCTCATTATAATTGTGTTATTGGGTATTTTATTTTTCATGTCTATTATTATTTGCTTTATATAATTGGGTGTTTCAATATTTGAAACATATATATTTTTGATTGCTATCTCTTCCTCTTGAAGTTTTCCCTTAGTAAGTATGTAGTGACCTTTTTTTAAAATCATCTTTCCTTTGAAGTTCTCATTTTCTGCAAACAGAATAGATAGCTCAATTTTTTTCTGGGTTCCTGTTAAATGGGGTATTGTTTTCCACCATTTGATTTCAGTCTATGAATTTCTTTTTGAGTTAAATGTGTTTCATATGTACATCATATTGTTGGATTTTGTTTCTTGATTCATTCTGCCAATCTGCTTATTTTGATTGGTGAACTGAGGCCATTTATCTTGATAGCTATATCTGATATATGTCTTGATAGTTTATCTATGTCATGTAATTTTCCTGTTGTTGGTTCTCTGCTTTTTACTTTTAATTGCTTGCCCTGCCTGATAGTTTCTTTCTATTGTTTTTCTGGTAATTGTGGTCATTTTTTTTCTTTTTCTAGGATTTCTTTCAGTACCTCATCTAGGATTGGTTTGGTGTATATAAATTTCTTCAGTTGTTATTTGCTTTGGAAGTATCTTATTTCTCCATTAATTTTTAAAAATAATTTTGTGCAGTAAATCAATCTGGTTTGGAACTGGTTTTCTTTTAGGACTTAAAATACTTTACTCCAAATTCCTCTACACTTGAGGTTTTGTATTTAGAAGCCGGCTATAATTCTGATGGGCTTCCTTAAATAGGTGATATTTATTTTCTTTAACAATGTTTTATGTTCTGTATTTTTGTGCTGAATTTCTGGGATCTTAATTAGTAAACATTTGGGTGTAAATTTATTTTGGCTATTGTTATTTGGAATTTTACAGGCTTCATTAATTTGTATATCAGATTTTGTTCACATGCTTGGAAAATTTTCTGCTATTCCAAAAAATAGTTTTTTTTTGTCATTTTCATGGACTTTTGCCTTTCTTATTAATACCTATAATTCTCATATATTTTTTTCTTTGCATTGATTGTCTTGGAGGTTATTTCCTGTTCCCTTGTTACTTGTAAGAAAGCTTTCTTTTCATGATCACTAACTGTGATACTGTCGTCAAAGTCTGGAAGTCTATCTACAGTTTCTTTCAAGTTTTTTTTTCAGGTTTCAACTGAGTTTTTATTTTCCTAGATCTATCATTGAATTTGTTTCATGCATTTTATTTTTTTCCTATATGATACACTCAAGGTTTCCATCATTTTCCCATGTTTCTGTATTTTTTTTCTCTATGTCTTCACCAGCTATGCTTAGTAATTCCTTCATTAAGATTGTCATTTCTTTTTTATTACCAGAGATTTTTTTTATATCTGATTTCTTCTATTGTCTCATGTATTTGTTTCTTTGCATCCATTGCTATCTGTTCAGATATGTTAGGTTTGTCTTCTATATTGATATTTTCTGAATTTGCTCCAAATTAGCTGGATGTCTGAGATTGTATTTTAATTTTTTTTTTCCTCCAGCCCCTGGGATGGAACTCGCAACCTCATGTTTACCAGGGTGGGACCTTAACCAACTGAGCTAAAGCCTAAAGCACTGTATTTTAATTTTTTATCTTGTCCATTCTGGATGTGTAGAATGTAGAGAGCTATTAAAGTAGTCTTTTTGATTATAGCTCAAATGATTTATAGTAGAAAGTAAGTGAGTTCTTACTTAAACTTTCAACTTATCTATGCTTATAAAACACAGACGTCCACAATAAATAAATAAAAATGTTAATATGTAGATATAGCTTGTTCCAAAATTTATTGACACAAGCTCATTTGAAAATAGCATAAATAGCACCTCTTGATTCATATTGCAGTGTTGTCATTCCCACTAGTCTTATCTGTTCGTTGTGTGTGTGTCTCTGCTAGTGTCCTACTGCATGGCTGATGTTCACTCAATTGCTGGGTCCCATATTGTAGAGGAAGGACTAGTCCCCTAAATTCCTCTTGTGGGGTCAGTTGGATGAGTCCTGGATTATTCCTGAGCTGTCTAGCCTAAAATTATTGATGTGAATCAACCCATAATTCATATTGTTACTGCTGCTTTGGACTTTTTCAGGTCATCAGACCCAACTTCCCATGCTGTACACCCCAGCTGGGGCTATTATGCACCAATGGAGGGTTTACAGGCACATCCAGATTTCTCTGGGTGGCAAGAGGTCTCAATGGTCCTCTTGCAGAGCTACTTGGGGTCCTCTGTGTGGAGGGAGGACTCATTCAGACTCTTGCCAGTCTGGGTAGGTAGAGGAGTCTCTTATCCTCTTGCCAGACTGAAGAGGTCCTCCAGGTGGGTAGAGGGCTTGATGAAGCATCTGCTGAACCCCTTGAGGTCCTTCTTGTTGGAAGATGGATCACCCCTGCTCTTGTCAGTGTTGGAGGTCCTCCAGGATGGCAGATTTGTTGTTTGTGCGCCTGCAGTGCACAGAGGTTCTCTGGGCAGGAGGAAGAGTTGCTGAAGCTCTTACATGTCCTGCTTAGTGGAAGGGTTCGTGCAAACTCTCACCAACTACTTAGCTCCTCCAGATCTAATTCTTTGTTCTTGACTCTTAGAAAACTGGTATTAAATCTAGTACTGGACATTTCCTTCCAAATAAACTAATTTATCTGTATCAAAAGTTCATGAATAGTTGCATATTGCATATAAAATCTGCCACTAAGCCTTTATTGAATTCATAGGTTGAGTCACTGAAGTTAGTGATCATATTGAAGATATAATAAATAAGAACATAATAGTTAAGTCAAACAACAAATAGTTTCAGTAAATGTGTGCCTGTTGTCACATTTCTCTAAAAGTAAGAGAACCAAGAACTCAATTGTATAATCTCTTTTACTTTGAAAACATACAGAATGGGCTATTTCCAAGAGAAACCTGAGCATAAGACCATGAATGAGCTTATTTTACTACTCAAACACCCTTTTGTGGAAATTATTTCATCATAAACTGTGATGCATCAGTCATACAGTACTGGGCAATGTTGAACTCCTGCACAGTAGGTTGACAACAGGCTCTTTTATTGTAGTGGTATATGTGTGAGGAAGTAAAATAATGTTTTTATTTTGAGGACAATGTCAAATACAGTACTTAACAACAAAAATGCAAGTAATCCTGCTTGCATATTTTGAAAAATAAGGAAGGAAAATCTTTTATATTGCTAGGTTTTGGTGTCTGTTTCATATTTACTCTAGATATTTTGCACTGCATTCTCATCAACTAGAGCAGGTTTCTCCCAGCAGTTGTAAATATTTGTTTATGTATTGTACAGTTATTCTTCTGAAATTCACTTTAATAGTTCCTGAAAATTTGTACAACTTTTTTTATACTGGGAGTCAAACTCATGACCTTATTCTTGCCCAGCAGGTGCTTATGCTGGTAAGCTAAATCCCCAGCCCCTGTGTCACTTTTTTTAAAGAAGGGATTAAACTGGTTAATTTGTATTATCTTTAATGCAGCCTTATTTGTGACTGATACAACTAATTGCTTCTTGATTTACAATGTGTTAGATTCAAAAGTTCAATTAATTGAACTCTGTTTTATGTTTTAAATATCTGGCCATTTTCATCCATCTACTGATGGTGAGAAGAGAGAAAAATAGTTCAAAAACAAGTGTCCATTCTGGATGTGTAAAATGTAGAGTGTTATTAAAGTGGTTTTTCTGATTATAGCTCAACAAAAATTCATTTTGTTCATATTTTCAAATTTCTATATTAATAGTATTAATAGTAGAAAGTCATTGAGTTCTTACATAAACTTTCAACTTATCTATGCTTATAAGACATAGAAGTCTACAATAAATAAATAAAAATGTTAATATACAGATATAGCTTGCTCCTAAATTCATTGACACAAGCTCATTTGAAAATAGCAAAAACAAAGATCTAAAGCCACCTGGAATGCATACAAATGTTGATCAATCAGTAATATATAAATATTTCACCTAGTAATTTTTATTTATATAATTGATGCTATATAAGTTAAATTCCCAAGTGCTCACTTTGTCAGCATATATAGTAAAAAAAGATAGTTCTCCAAAAGTCACCTTCAATGACACACTATTTTCCTATCTATGCAAAATAACCTTCACTGTCTACGACTTCTTCCACAATTCCCCTCCTTCATAGCATGGCATTTTAAAACTAATGCATAGTAATTTGTGAAAACAATTTTTATTTTACCATAAATCACACATATTAATTTTCAAAGTTTCTGTAATCATTGAGATAATACCCCCATTTTTATAGCTTATTGTATTCATATAATGATACTGCATGAAATTTTCAGGTTCAAATCCATTTTTGACACACTTTTCCCTGGTCTCTGAAGATTACAGGGTAATATCATCATCTCTTTTAACAACAAAGTGAATCTTATTAATCATTAAAAGTCACTGAATAAAGGAGACAAAAGTTAAGTACTGAGTCAACATTAGGAAAATATGTCATTATAGTAATAACACTATTTGTACAGAGCTTTACAGTTTACGAGGTCCTTTCATCTACTTCAAGCCATTTGATCTTTGCAATAATTGAAAAAGTAAGGGTGTTTTTTACTGCACATAAAACACATATTAACTTGTAGTAGTGTGAAAAACTAAGAGGAATTTATTATGAAAGTTCTGGAATGACACAGTACTCAGTGAACAAAATTATGACTGTGAAACAAAGACAGACATCAATTAAAATCTCTCTCTTGCTTCCTCTCTCTCATGTCCATTTTTCATTTTCCCTCTCTTTTATAGAACTATTCTTTTCTATTTGATTATTCATTCTCCTTTTCTTGTCTTTAACTTCCTTTTTTCCTCAATCCAACAGCACATTCTTGTGCTTCTAAGGAGCCTGAAGCAACATAGCAAGACCTTGTTTCATCATACATGAGAATAAATACATAAATAAATAGATAAATAAGGTTGGAGCTTTAGGCCTACTACAGAGGGATACTGGGTTCACTATAGATATAGATGATATGGATATATTGAGAGATATGTCTATCTCTATACATCACAATATAATAAAAGTAATAATATATAATACATAAAATACAGATGTTTATAAATTACATGTATCTGCACATCTTACATACATAGTTTTGTATGAATAATCAATATATAATTTAAATTAACATAAATGTAATTGTTTGGAATTTGTACCTGTGGCATATTAATATATATTGGCTAAAATATTTATATTATTAAGTGGGAACAAGGAAATAAAAAGAAAATATATGATCTTAAAGTCAACCAAAGTGTTGTTGGCATTTTCACATTGATCCATATAAGAAATATGAAAAAAATCAAATATCAAAATAAGTGCAATTAGCCATAATGTTTGAGATGTTTAAATAGTGTAAGAAAGATGAAAACAGGTGATCGAGTGTTCTTTTCGATTCCAGTTTACTACCTAGTCAATAAGTCTGTGAATTTCATGGATATCACCCACTATTCTAAGTGCCTGTTGGATATCAACATAACTTCTCCATGCTGGTGCTTCAGAACCCAAATTTTTCGGTATTTTTATAACACAATTATTTTCTTTATTATGTTTCCATATCTTTATTTGAGAGGCTATTCATTTAGCTATTGAAAACATTATATATCCTGAAATATAAAGTTATTATTTCTCTGATTCGCAAAATCATTCATAGTATTTTCTGGTGGCACATCATCTATTTGTATAAAAACTAACTAGTATATAGCCATAGACACAACTGATATCTTTAAAGAATCTTGCAGACAAAAAGCATCCAAAATCAATATGTTGGTTCTCCATAAAAGTTTCACACATTAAGCGAAGTCTTGCCTAGGTTAATATAAAATTTGTTTTATTTTTATGTCACTGAGAGAAAAAATTCATTTTGCTCACATTCTCAAATAATGCCTGAACACCTTACACTATAAAAAAGTATTGTTTCTTAGGTTTATCTGCTGTCATTCTCTATGCAGTGACACAGAATATTCATAATTATTGAATTTGAAAGGTACATTAGTCAGTTTTCCCATTGCTGGGTCACAATACAAAGAATCTTAAATTTAAAGAAGGAGAGGTTTAATTTACAGCATGGTTTCAGAGATTCATACTCAGCTGGCCCTAATACAAAAAAATCACAGCAAAAAGGCATTGCAAACAGAAGATGCTTAGTCTACATTGGCCAGGAAACCAACAGGGGAACAATGCCAGAAAGAAACCGTTGATAGATCAGATCTACATTCCCAAGTCTATGTCAGTGTGACACACAAAGGCACCCCCAGAAGACTGTTCTCACCAATTTCAGGTGGATCTCAAAACTAAACAAGTTCATACCATCACCCTAACTGCCACACTCCATACCATGTCAAATTCATATCCAAATGCATCTCCTTAAATTACACTTAATCTCCAAGGAGAGAACTGTACTTTCAATTCTAACATAACACAGCTATCATATACACCCAGAAATGAAATAATCTATTCTCCAAATCCAACATTCCTAGCATGTTTCACAAATCCAAGTCAAAGTCTCTTCTAAGACTCGTGGCAAATTATTAGTTGTATTCTTTTGTAAAAACCAAAAAGTTACATAATCTCAAGATATAATGGCATAGAGTAAATATTCCCATTCCAAGAAGGGATTGGTCCTTAGAATATATTCAGCATAAAGCAATACAAAATCCCAGCAGAGCAAATATTAACAAGTATGACTTCATATCTGGCATTCATGGCACATGATATTGGACCTTGCTAGATGTAACCTTAATGGTCTTTCTTTTGTGTTGGAGCAGGTCTATTCTAGACTTGAAGTTTACCTCAGCAGACTTTTCACATTCCTGCAATCTCCACTGTACATTTGCTTCATTCCCACAATTTCACTCACTCGGAAGCTCTTTACCTAGCTTTGGAAGTATTCCTTTGAAATCTGAGTGGAAATCCAAATGACAGAACTCCAGAAATCTCCATACTGGTACCAACATCATGGTGGAAAGGTATTGAAAGGTGAAGATGCTTAGTGCAATACTGGTCAGAAAACAAACAAGAGGAACAATGCTAAACATAGAAGAACACCAAGGAATGACATCAACATTGACAATAGCCAGGCCCCTTATATTGAGCATAGTGGATTCTGAGTGCTTAGGTAAATGTACAGAGTACAATTAATCCTGAGAAACCAATTCCCTAAGAGGCTTTTCTGGAACAGTGATCCCAGACACTTTCTTCTCAAGTGAAATTTTTTCACATTTGAATTCTTGAGCCTACAATGAGTGGAGTCTTTATGATTTTTTTAATTTGCTTTCAAGGTATTTTTCTTATTCCTATACAAAGTACTTAGAATTTTTTCCCCAGTGATGTTAATTATTTCAGCAAGTACATCTACATTAGCTTTAAATTTGTGCATTATTTCTGGTCCAGAATTTATCTTTTAAAATGTTTCTCCTCTGCTTTTTGCCATTAATTCTCACTACAAACCTGGTTAAAAGCAACTTGAATGTTGAGTTGCCTTTAAACACCCTTTGTCAGATCAATTAGTGCAGTGATCTTAATCTAAGTTTCCTACAAAAAGTTCAAGATACGGGTTGAACACAGACTAATGTCCTACCAAAGTGTAACAAACCTGACTTCTTGTTCTACTGCCAAAGCAGGCCTTGTTCAACTGAAATCTGTCTGTATTCCCGCCAGCATTCCGATATTCTGAGCTACAACCAGAACTGCCCATTAAGATCTCCTTGTATCATTTTAAGGATGTGCCAGTCCCCACGCCAAACTTTTCCAAACACTACTTACAAGGCAGTACATGTTAAAAGCTTCTAAATCACAGTCTCAGTTACAGTCACAGCAATTACACCACTTCTCTTGTAAAAAATGTTGTATGAATCTGTTTTCTGGGATGCTGATACATAATACCTAACACCCATGATTTAAAGGAGGACAGGTTTAATTTAGCTCACAGTTTTGAGGATTCAGACTGCAGTTGTCTGTCTCTGAGACAGAAATATTATAATAGAAAGGCATGTCAGGGTAAAGATGTTGATATTAGAGTGCCCAAGAAGTTCTAGGACAGAGTATATTTCTTTTTCTGCTTTTTCCTTTAGAGATCAAGTGAAGATTTTTAAATTGTGAACTCTTCAGTCATCTTCAATATGAGCAGTATCACATCTTCAAAATCATTCTTGATTCTGACTTCCATTAATTCTTTTCTGATACTGAATTTTTTTATGTTTCTCTTTTATTCATTAGCACCCTGTGATTCCATTAGGTCCCACACAGATACTACAAGTTAACCACATGTGCAAAGATATGCCATTTGATGTAATTTGTCCAAGGTTCCAGGGATAAGAACTGTGCTTACCACATTTATGTAAAGCATTGTTTGCACCTTTGAACCTTTTCAACTGAGGTCTTAGATCAGTCATCTCTTAATTAGAAAACATTTCCTTGCCTGACTAGTGAACCAGTCACCTCTCCAAAAAATAACCATTTCATCATTCTTCAGCATAATTATTCATGTAAACAATGATGCACATAATTGTTTATTCAAAATTTTTCTTGTTTTAATAGAATCTAACATATATAAAATAGGGGTAAACTATGTTTCTCTAACTATAATGTCCTTAATGCCTATCATAATATGTTAAAATAAATGTTTAGTAAATAAATGTTGAATAAAATATACTGTAATTATAATGAATTAATGGTTTAATCAAAACCAAATTATTTTAGGTAATTTAAATATAGGTGATTTTATTTTATTTTATTGTTTTATTATAAACAATAACATCTAACAAAACAAAAAAGAACAAAGCCAATCAAAAAAATACAGCAAAATTGCTATGGAATTTCAAAACAGGATACCAATCTCAATGATTGTCCATTCCATCAGGTATAGCAAAAACCAAAACCAAAGCCCAATAAGAACAATCAAAACAGAATGTCGAATAATAAAAAAAAAGCCCAATTGATCAGAACAAAGCAAAACAGTGAAAACAATATTTGACCTTAAAGACAAGATAGAAGGAAATTCCCCATATTTGCTATACTGCATACCTTCATCCTCCCAAGAAACGCTCAGACCGCTGGCCCCAGGCCAACACAATCAAGCAAACAATACAAGCATTTAGTTGCCTTATGTACGTTAGTTACTATCAACTCAGCCTATTCTCTGAGCCACCCAGTTGCTTGCAGGGGCAGGGGGACTGAAGGGTAGGAGAATACATGGACGTGTTTTATTCTCAGCCTGTGTGTTGGTAGGTTCACAGGATGTACTATTTGATTTTTCTCTCTGGAACCAGCATGGCTTGTTCAGCTCACAAGAAAGGCTGGCTAGCTGATTTCTTGGTTGGTCATCCAAATCCCAGCATGGATGATTCACAGGAGATGCTGACTTCTCTATCCCTGGAACACACGTGGCTTGCACAGCTTACTAGAAAGGCTGGATAGTTAATTTCTTGGTTGGTCTCCCAAGTGCCAGAATGGCCAATTCTCAGGAGGCATTGACTTTTCTCTCAATATGGATGGTTTTAAATTAGTATTGCTATTGTAGAAATTAAATATTTGGAGTCATAAAACTTCATTGTCAAAAAGTCACTAAGGTCTTTTTCTGGTCTTACAAACACCTAAAGGTTATGAATGTTATACATTAAAAGGGGATAGTAATCATCTCTGACATTGTTTTGATAATTGAGTGAGAAAAGTAGCTTTTTAAAAGCACATTTAACAGTCAGTATTGAATACCATTATTTAGATCATCTACTGTCTTACTTTCTTGTTGCTGGGACAAAATACTTGACATCCATAAGTTAAAGGAGGAAATGATTATCTGAGTTCATAGTTTGTAAAGGTTTAAATCCACAGTTGGTTGTTTCTTTAGTAGTACAGCATGGTAAACGGAGTTGGCAGAGTAGAAACAGTTCATGGCATTACAGGAAGGAAGAAGTGAGCCTTCCTTCTTTCCCTTTTAATTCCACCCAGGGTACAGAGGGTGCCACCCACAACCAAGCTGGGTCTTACCTCTTCAGAATCTCCATCAAAAACTATGCTAATGCAATCAGGGAACTAATCCAGTCCACAATTCATTATCTAGTCACTTTCAAAATCTCTACCTATAAGAGTGTGAGACTTTGTGTAAACACCAAGATGTAAGCCATAACAATTAACACATACTTCTGTTTGCAATATCCTATTGTTCACATTCTAAAACTTTGTAATTTTAAGTGTTGCAATCATAAATTACATATTTCTACACAGATATTGACAAACAACAAAACCTTTTAAGAAATAGATTTTTCTATGACTGTAACAGCCATAAAATTTTCTTTTAGACCAGGATATTTTAACACACACTATATTAGGATAATAAGTATTATATAAATATCTAAATTTATAAAGATAGATACCAGTAATGTTTTTATGTGTTGTGCCTACATTAATGATATATTGACACAATGATTGGCTCAGATATTATTTGTTCTATGATTTCCAATGTCTATAGGAATGGACATTAAGCAGATAAAAAATGTAGTTACCATTCAAAACAAAAGCAGATTTTGTCTATGAATATTAATTATAAAATCATATGTTAATTGCCATCATCTGTGGAAAATAGTATAATAATATTTTTCTAAATCTTTCTCATTTCAATGTTAAATATTTGAAATGCAAGTAATCTCATGTTTTCATATAGTGCACTGGAAAATGTACTTTCACATTCACTTATTTTGAAGTTATATTTCAATAAATGAAAATGAACAAGATGTAAGTATTTTATCTTCTTAGCTTTGGATAATATTTTTCAAAAAGCTTCCTAACACAGGTTAAATTTGTAATTTTTTTCTGCCTAATGTAAATTTACTTAAATATCAACATAAAACAATTGACTGTTTAATGTTTATATAAAGTGTGTATTGTATATCCTAAAAAATAGGAAAGAAATTTTGTAGTGAAATGTGATCAAAAGATATCTAAATTTGGTAGATATTAAATAAATGCCTTCGACTCAAGTGCACTACTAGATATTTTATACTATCACAGTTATTGTTATTTGGTATCTAGCAAGCTTTAAAAGGCAAAATTGACATCTCTCAGATGTGGAGGAATGTAGCCTATCTTCACTGCATCCCTATTAATGTGGAAAATTTTGAAGGTGATAGAAAATTGCTCATACTGCTCTGATTTAGGGAAACTGTAATAAGCCATACAACCTAACATCCCCAAAGTAACAATCCATTATTTTAAAAAGTGATATAATTTTCAGTGCATTTATACACAACTTATAGTTAAGATCCAAATATATATATACATATACATATATATATATATATATACATATATGTATATATATATAATCATTCTTATTAAAAATGATTTGAGAATATTTCTATAAAGAGGAAATTTTCATTCCATGTACTGAGGCACTATATCTATTACTTTTTTCTTCAAAGATTTTTTTTAATCAGTGGTGGAGTATCAGAGCATTATGGACATGCTGGTCAATTATAAACTTTATTATTTTAAATGTTAATCTATTTTAATGAGTATATTTACATCATTTAATACAAAATTCTTCACATAAAATGTTGCAGGATGAAAAAGATTTTGAATGGAGAAAAATGCAATAAACATTATAATAAGAAAAGTTTGGAAGTATTAGATTCTTAGATATATAAGAATAAACTTTCTTATATAAACTTTCTTTATTCTGAAAGAATAAACTTTCACCTAAAAATAAATCTATTTTTACATACTAAAATTTGTAATTTCTTTATTTATTTTTTGGTACTGGGGGATTGATCTCACGGTCTTTACTTGCCAGGCAGGCACTTGGGCCGCTAAGCTAAACCCCCAATTAATTTATTAAAAAGAATAATTTATAGTAAACTTTTTCTATATTAATATCTTTTTTCTGATTTTTGTTTTCCTAAGAAATATAGATGATAATTTAAATATATATTATAGTTAAACTAAAATCCAGAAAGCAAGTTACTTTGAAATGTTTAGAGACTCATTTCTTAGGTATTTAGCTTATTAAAGAATAATGAAATGCAGCTAGTTCTCTATCTTCTCCTATATAGGCACATAGCTCCTCCTAGAGCTATGTTTAATGTTGCAAGTTTAGAAAATACTTTTTAAAATAATTTTCTAGTAAGCTGTCTCTTTGAAATGACATTGAAATAATAGTTTCCTGTGGTTGATAGTGCAAGTTATTGCTGATGTGTGATCATTTTTACTCATTTTTTTTTGCAATTTTAGATAAATAGTATACATATTGAATATGTATTTTTAAAGATATATACATATATATATATGTATATTAATAGTTAATATACTATGAGAAAAAATTACTATCAAAATACCATATAAGTGCTGCAGCTGAGCATTTTAATATACATCTAAAATAAGTTAGATATTATCCCAAAAATTCACTCTCAATTAAATCTCAATAAAGACAAAAATAACATAAATTATAAGTCAGTATTGCACAAAGCATGGTATTATAATGTCATGGCTGCAAGAACAATAAACTTTTAAATTTCCCTGCAGGCTACTCTTGCCTATTTTGCTATGTTGTTCAAGTGTGCACTGTCTGAAGGGATATATTCATTATAAACAATGCTTTCTAAACACACTGATGTTCTGTAGCACAAGTTAGGATTTGATTACTGAAAATGTGTGTATAATAGAAACCTAATTATAAAATCCCAAAATTGAAATGTACTTTTTTCAGGGAATTTAAATGATTTCCACCATGAGGGAGGACTTTTCAATATGCAGAGAGCTAGTAGTATGCTTCTCTCACTAAGCAGTAAAATACCTTGGGCCAAATAACACTTTCCATTTGTCCATAGCATTTCTATGTGGCTTTAGAGAAATTCCAAAATAGTGCTTAGGATCATAATGCTTTTCTCTAAATGGCAATATGCATTACTTTTATTTTAAAAATACATCCTATATAGAGAGATATTATATTTCCAATTAGAATTTGCATAATTAGCAATTCTAAATTTGGCTACTATTGTGCAACATTAAAGACTTCATTAGCTATTTCTTTCCCAACTATTATCCATTGATGGCAAACAATTGTTACAAAGCTACATTGGGGTATACACAAAGGTCACGTATTTTTGTGACATGTAGGATGTCTTTAATGTTTTCTTAAATATCACAACAATTTTTTCTTCAGTGAATTTGTTAAAATTCTGTGCATCCTGATTGTTCCATGTCACATTTTATTACTAAATAATTCAGATTTTCTTTTAATTATAATAACTGCATCTTTATGGCAAGAATTTAAAGTTAAACATAAATATAAAGTCGGATCTCTGGATTATGTTTACTCGTTAAAGTCTTCTCTAGCTACTGTGTGGTGCCATGAGATTCCAATAAAGTAATAACAAACCTCTTTCCTATAATCACTACCATGAAGAATAAATTACACAGGAAGTTATCTTATGAGAACGAAGTACTTTTGAAAAAGAATTGGAATTTGATGTATAGTTCTGACACTAGTTTTAGGCCCTTTCCTCTCCTTCTCTTTACATTCTCTTCTCTACTGAGTATCAGTAGTCATTTTTAGGGTCAATTATGATATTGAGTATAGGCAATTAAATGCCTGACATGTAATATTATTTAATGAATATAGTTTGAAAATAAAGATAAGGTAGAAAAATTATTAAATGGAACTTATCTTGGACCTGAAGTATGAATAGATAATTATGACAAAAAGATGATTAAGAGCAAGGACAAACCACATTCACAACATATAAACAAACTGTTCCATGTTGCTAGCCCATAAAAAAAAAAAAAACTACTAATTTTCACATGAGAAGACTAAACTATTCACAGTAGTCAGATTATGAAGAACCAGAAAGTAATTAATATTACACTTTATGTTTAATGCTTAATCATAGGAAGAATTTAACAACAGAATGGTTAAAATTATGTTTGTCTTGAAGAAGATTACTTGTTCATAACATGATCGATGCACTTTTCAAGTTGTTCACTAAGAAGATAAATTTCACAAGCCTAAGACAGTTAGAATATCATTATGATTGGATGTTTAATACATTATAAGAGAATGATTTTGTTTTGTGACAATATGAATGGTAGTGATTAAGTGTATTGATGTTTGAAGGATTTTAATAAATGATAAACCTATACCTCCCTTAAATATTTATTGTTTTTCATTTAATAACACATTAAATATCTACTATGTGAGAGAACAACTTTGAGACAATTTATCTGTAATTACAAATAGTTCTCATTTTCAAAAATCTGTTTTAGATGGGTAGCAGGGAAAGGCAACCAAAAAGTGTTTCCTTGTTTACAAATATTATGAAGAGAATAAAAGAAAGTTAAAGATGAATGCAAGGACAACCAAGTTTTATATAGATTGGTTGCATGTTTCTGTCAGAGAAGAGGTCTAAAATAAAGGAATTTCACAAAACATCAAGGAAAAAAAAGGTGTAAGAAGATGAATAACCAAAGACAATGCATGACCACATCATGACCACATATGTTTTTTTAAATATCAACCTAAGAGGCTACATATCAATGAATGCAGGAAAAAAAATGGAAGAGGTACACTTTGTGAAGATAAAATGGGGAGCAGGAATTGACACCAAGAGCTCAGTGAGGGAAATGGTAGGAAAAAAATTAAGATGGTATATGTAAATGTACTGATTTCCTAAAGCAAATCCAATTATTAGGAATTGCAATAATATACTAACCAAACTAAAACAAAGAATGCCCCTAAAAAGGAAGGAAACCAAATGATGTAATATTTGTACATTATGATGAGGTGGTTCATTTTTACACAGATTAAAGCTGCAAACTTGTGAAGAGTTGTAAGCCAATAGAACATTTTGTATTTCACGTGGAATACTTTCTTAGTAGTCACAGTTGGAATTAGAAATGTCCATTAGTGCCTTATTGAAAAGTTCATTGAACAAGTGTTGATAGCTTGACTAGATATACCAACAGATGTTGTGACACCTGCTATATTTTGAAGTAGTGCATACTTCAAAAAAAATCCCCTTAAGATTTACTGACATGGTTTAGACTTGTAAAGAGAAAGTAATAGAGTCAATAGAGAAAATAATACAATCATGAAATACTTTTAAGAAAATAGAAACTCATTTAACCGTGAATAAATAATGGAAAATTTTTGAAAGAAAATAGTATAGAATTGCTTTTGAGAACGTTATGCTTGAGTTAGGGTATGTAAGAATAGTAATCTAAAGTTCTACAGGTAAAAAAAATAGTAATCTAAAGTTCTACAGGTAGAATAGTAATCTAAAGTTCTACAGGTTCTACATGAAGGCATAATTTTCTCACTACCACTAATGCATACTAATATTAAATATTTTTAATATTTTTACTATATAAAATTATTATATATATTATATATAATATAAATGATATTAAAATCATTTTGTAAAGGTGATATGACTTAGAGAATCTACTCATTTGGTAAATGACTGTCTTTTGTTGTATGGATTTGTTTCAAATACAAAAGAGGTGAACATTTGTATAAATGAAATGAATCTCTAAAACTGTTTACTGATGGTGTTTGGAGAGATTTTAAAAAAGATTTAAAAATATTTCCATAATACATTCATTAAATGGCATACTTAAAATAATTAAGATGCATGCATTTATTTATAAAAAACTCAAATTTAGTCTCAACTTTATTTGATTAAGTCAGTGTTCCAATTTTGGTCACCCCAAGGAATTAAACTATCAATATATTACACATGGCTTTTTCCATTTAAGGCTTCACAGTATGTCACATCAACATATTATTTGAAAAATTCCAGAATAAAGAACTTTTTCAAAAACTGCCCTGCACATAATATATGCAGTACTGGTATTTTAATAGATACTTTATTGTGTTACTATGTAAGGAAATTGGGATATTTTATTTTTAAGCATGCCTAATGCCTCATTACATATAAATGAATTAGAATAAGCAAAATATATGATCATCTTTTGTCTTTCAAATAACTCATTTTATATCTAGCAGGATTCACTGTAATATCTATTGATTCAAGACTATCTGACTTTGTGTGTATTACCTTGCATGTTACAAAAAATCTTAATGCTTGATGGACTATACCAGGCAGACATATGTTAGTGAAACATAAAGTCCTTACCTTTTTTTTACTTAGTTTGATGAAGTTTATTATCCAGACAGAAAACACAGAACTGTGTACAGTAGACACAGTCTATTGTAGGCTCCCTCCAAGTAAGAAACAACATGATAGAATGGCATGAGTTGTTCACACCAGAGTGAATGAAACAGAGATGAAGGTCAGGTTCCAGGGATAAACTGTGCCTTTTCAAATCAAGCTACACAGGACCACTTCTCACCAGATCCAGTTTCTTAATAACACATTCACCTATGAATTCATCAATGGAGTAATCCACTGAGGAATACTAGATTGTGAGATACAATCACCTTCCAAAAGTTCCATGTTTGAACTCAGGAGACTTTTGGGAGAAATTTAAGATGTAAACCACAGTAGTATTTTCAGATTTTCATCTAAAATACTGAAACTTGTCTGTCAAAAACTTTTTAAAACTAAATGTTATGCAAGTTTTCCCATAATTTATAAATTCTCTTTAATCTCTAGACAAAATCAACTTCTCTGTGTTAACTAGCAAAATTTTATCTAGAAAATATATTCAAGTTTTATATTGCAGAATGTAATATAATTTTGACTAATTATTTTACCCATTTTTCATAATTTTTGACTATGATACAATCATTTATTTTATGGACAATTATTTACAATCAATTTTGACTTTTCTCCTTTCTTTTGAATCTATCAACTTTGAGTAAAGTATCACATGAAGCTCAAGTAGACTATCATAATCATTTTATTCTCACTGAGTGATTTTTGCAAACCTCTCTAAAATTGTTCTTCATTAACATTTCTTCCTGATATTAAAATTCGATTAGTTTGGAATTTGAAATTGAGTCTGGAATAAAGCAATGAAGACTGCAGTTAAAGATGTTATTCTTCTGACATCAAGAATTAGTCAGAAGGGGTTCTTCTGGTGTCATGGCACCAAAGTGTTTGTCCAGAGAATATTATTGAGAGTACTCCAGCTGGATAAGCTGCTTTCTGTGACTTCTACAAGGGGGAAGTTGGGAAGATGGTGGATCAATAGGCAGCAAAATAGAGAGCCTTTCTGAGAGAAACAGCTCAGATACTGGAATAAAATATCATGGAGAGGACCATACAGAAGGAGACAGATCCTCTCAACCCAGGAAGAAACAAAAGGGGGAAAAAAAGAGAAAGAAAAAGAAAAGAAAATCAGGGCTGGAACGCTGTGATCAGACATGCTCTTACTGGAGCTGATCCCATTGTGTATGAAATGCCACTGGAATCTGAAGACATGAGCAGTGAAGTTGGGGTTTGATAAGTCTGAGGGCTTTGGTGGGGAGGATGTGGTCATGGAGGGGAGCAGTGGAGCAGAGAACAACACTGGTTCAGAGATCTGTATGGGCTTGCAGTGAGTATGGGGAACTCAGTCCTCCCATGGGAGGGGCCAATTGGCCTGTGACATTTTGGAATCTAGCAGGATACACTCAGAAACTGAACTGCAGTGGCTTCAGTCAGCTGCTTCTAGTGCAGAGCAGATTGGTGAGAATTGCTTGCACTGAGTCGCACACCTGTGCGCTATCCAATAGCCAAGGACAAGGTCTCCCTAAAGCTATACCTAACTGGCCCCATCAGAGTGGCACACACTAACACTGCCACACCCCTGCTTATGCTTCAGTGGTCATCAGCAGACAGGGGAGGGCAGCAATCCCTAGTCAGCATGCTTCAGAGTTATTGTAGCCAATACAGGAAGTGCCAGGGACCCCATTATCCACTTGTCTGAAAGAAATCAGAAACATGACAAGAGAAAGAAACAAAAGGAAGTCTCCAGTCCTCAACCCAAACAGTACTGGCCCAGGAAAGGTAAACACAGAAGAGATCGGGGATTGCACACCTGCAATGTCTGAAAAAGCAGCATCTGACATAAAGAATTATCTTTATGACATTATAAAAGAAGTCAAAACAGGAATAGTAACACAAGTAAAGGAAAATAAAAGACAAATAATAAAAGAAATGCTAAGTACCTCTCAAGAAGGAACAGATGGAAGAATGGAGGAACACAGAAAAAGGAGAGAAACCTTCAATGAACAATATAAAAAAAATCTGGAATACATGAAACAGATTTAAAGAGATTACCAGGAAATTAAAATCTCCATTGTAAGCTGGAAAAACTGCTTGTTAATAAACTTGAAGATATGTTTACAACATGTGATTGCAAAAGGAAAGATCTCTTTAAAATAACAAGAAACCAGGAAGTAACAATACAAAGGCTAGAAGATGACAAGAGAATCTATAACTTAAGAACAAAAAATGTGAGTGAAGAAGCAAGGGTAAACAAATGAAATACAAATGCTATTTACAGAAATCATTAAAGAAAACTTCCCAAGCACAGGAAAAGGAAATGATAACCAGATATATGAGACATACAGAACTCCAGTCAGCTATAACCAAAATAGATCTACACCCAGACATATAATAATCAAGATCCCAGAAATGCAACACAGGACCAGGATATTAAAAGCTGTCAGAGAAAAGAAACAGATCACATATAAAGGAAAACCCATCAGAATCATGATAAACTTCTCGATACAAACCATCAAATCAAGAAGAGCCTGGAGTGAAGTATTCCAAGCCCTGAAAGAAAATAACCTCCAACCCAGACTGATGTATCCTGCAAAACTATCTCTCAAAATTAATGGAGAAACAATATGCCTCCATGACAAAGAGGAACTGGGGGAGTTCAGTACCACCAATTCAACTCTACGCTTCTTTTTTCAAATGTTTCTGGAGGCTTTTGTGAGGACTGCTGAGAGTGTAAACAGAAAAGATTGGCATAAGATATTTTTTCACATTTTTAAGAGTTAAATAAGGTTGCTTAGAATCAGAGCATTTCAAGTCTGAAGGCTCTTCTAACAGACTTTATCAGATTATTCCCCACTTTTAAGAAGAAGGAGAAAAATTTGTCTTCCAGCAATGTTATTCATTGAAATATAATTGGAAAGCTATGAAGAAATTATGTAAGCCAATCTTATGCTATTATTTAATTCCTACATTTTTAAAATAATTATTTGGAAGGACAGTTGTTGTGTAACTTTACCTCCATAATCTAAACATCTAGTAAATTTTATTCCATTAAAATTGAATTTTAAAAGATCTTCTGATATTAAAAATGAAACAAAGGACTTCTCAGGATCTTTTGTTTTATTCCACTTTAGCAAATGAAAACTACTTAAACATACCAGAGACACAATTTCCTGCAGGGCAATTCTAGCTTTAACAGCAGTAGCAGAAAAAAAAAATTGCTGTTTTAAAGCTTTTCCTGTTTCCTGAGGTGAATTGTATTATGCTCTGTCAAAGATTTCCTGGATTTTAACAATATGTAGATATGAAGAATGAGACACTGACCATAGAGTACCTAAAATGCTCAAGTTCCTTCATTTCCAAATTTTTTATTTTCCTTATGAATCAGACATTTCATGTCTTTAACTAGTCTTTGTGTACCTACAGATAGTTAAGTTTAACTTGAACAAAAAAAAGATCAATTTATTTTTAAGTATATGCAGATATTTCCACTTTTATCTTTTGTACTCTGATTAAGTATTTTTTCTGTCTTCTTATCGGTATTCAAGACTAAAACACTGTCATGTATGTATTTTTATTTCAAGTGTTCTTGATCTCAGAGTTTCAAAAAATACACAGCTCAATATAAAATAATAATCTGGATAAATATAATCAATATATGAAATATTTCCTTCATAGTGTTTATTATTCCAAATTGCTTTTTAAAATTAAAATCTGGTAAAACAGTACATTCTATACATGTTCATTTTTATAATGTTATTGATAGTGATTTTCTACATTTAAGATCTGAAACAAACATAAGGGAGAATATTAAAAGGTTTATATTTTGAGTAGTAGAATATTGGCATAAAGATATTAATGTTTTAGCAGTTTTCTTTAAGGACATGGATAATGCACTATTTCATATGTGTATGGTAATGTTTTAAGTTTCCAGAATTTACTAAAGGTAGTCTTTTTATGTATATCAGCTTAAAACATTACTACATTTGACTCCTGTAATTCAAGTATAAGCTTTTATATGATGGAACCAATTATGAAAGAGCACAGAGAAATGTGTGTAGGAGATGCTACAGGACATCAGAATGTATGTATGTACAATGGATAACAATATCTCCTAAAAATAATACTAGAAGCTGATGACCTCCAAACATACTAATGATTTAACTACAAATAATTATTTGGCTTAGAAATAACAGTGCAAAAAAAACTAAGCTAATTCCTCTCCATTAAAAAAAAATAGTAATTGGAAAGGTAGAGATTTATAGCAGGGGAGAGTTCGAATTAATTCTCAATACCTTGTTTAACTGTTTTTACAAAACTGTGTCTCCGTGATGGAGGCTTTTTCAGTGAAAAATGAGATTTTACACATTCATAAATGCTGTTTTAGTGTGTAATATTAAATAAAGTCTAAATACTAAGAATAAATTTAAATATATTGGTGTGCTAAGTAAGTTAACTTAAATACCTTTATGAATTAATCAATATTTGTATCAAATAGTTAAAGATAAAGTCACAAAGGCATGAATTAACTTGTTAAAGATAATTAATCTAAGCACTTCTGGTAATGTAGAATTTTTAATGACAAATTATCCATTTTCTTTGGTATAAAGTTGAGTAATTTTAAATTAGTGAAAAATTATATTATTTTTAAATATTTAGATTAACTATTCCATATTTTTTGAAACACTGATTTCGTTAAAGTTTTATTTTTTCATTTTGCTGTTCATTGTTCATGGGTAGCACATCTTTTCTTTTCAAGATACTTGAAAAATTATTCTCCACTCTTTATTTTTATAAGTTTGATACTGATGTATCTAATTATACATTCATTGTACTTTAATATTTTAAGTTTCTTCAATATTTTTTTTGTGAGTAATAACATATTTTCTTTCTTGTGTTAATTCCTCTTTCTCTTCTATTTCTTGGACTCCATTTGCAAATACTTTAGTTTGAATATATTCTTTATGTTTGAAAATAATTCCTTTTCTTCTACTCTCTGTTGTCTCACCTTAGTCTTAATTTGCTTATTTTCTATTGACCTGATCTGAATTAACTAGTAATACTTTTTGGTGTCCTAGTTTTTCAGTTTTCCAGAGAGCTCATACAAAGATGCTAGGTGATAGTCACATCATTGATAAAAACTCATACTTTTTCCACATAATATTAATTTAATATTAAAACTTTGTTCACTTATCAGTAAATTTATTTACTGTTTCTACTCACTATACACTTGCATAATAGTAAATTTGCACACAATACATATTTGATAACAATATATTCAGTGTTAAATAATCAATATGAGCTGTTATTATTTTTTCTTTTACACATGTTCCTTAAAAGTTTTGAGGTATCAGCTCAGAACTCATAAGACTGAAAAACAGTAAGATGAGTAACTGATAGAACTACAGCAATTTTTACTTTATGAAGTAAGAATAAATATGAATAAATTTTAATGTGTAGCATTAACATTAAATACTATTTAATTGGAGAACAGTACTTATAAGGTTTCTAATATGAGCAATTTATTTTACTCCATGAACTATGCTTAAGGTGTTCAATCAGCCATAAATGTCAATGTTTTACTGATTGATGGTTGGACTTATATGAAAATATATGTATAGGTAGAGTGCTTGGGATTATGAAGTCTAATTGATCTGTCATGTTGGCATATGTGTTTTTCTTTTTCCATACAAAAAATATAGGAAAATAAGATGCACCATTAATCCTCCTTTTGAAATTACCTTTTTCTCTCTGTAAGCTTATTGTTCACTGCTGTTTATTTGTAGAAATCATCCTGTACTATACAAAGCACTCCTCCCAAAACCCTAGGATTACTTGATCAATTTTCAAACTTTTAAAAATTCAAGCAATTATATATTCTACTACCTGGGAACCTTTCTGACATACTTCAATAACAACAGATCTCTTAGGATGTGTATATTGATGACAGTTGTTCCTTGACTTCACATATTTTCTTTTTCTTACTCATTTTCCTATAGTTAATTCTTGCATTCACATTTAGAGATTCTGATTCTGATTCTCTTCTTCCTTTTCCATGATCATCAGTCAGAAGCTCCAAATCTATCTTTTTCTGTCTAATCTTTCTGAATTGAACTAGTGAAATAAATGAATAAAGCTTCACACACACACATACACACACACACACACACACAGGAGTTGAAATGAAACATTTATTGAAATTAATGACCAGTCAAGACATGCAACTCTGTGATAGAGTACTAGTCTAACATGTATGAGGTTCTGGGTTCAAAACACAGAAACATGAAAAAGAACCCCAAAAAGAAAATTAACAAAAAATAGCCAAAAACTCTGAGTTATATTTTAAAAAGTAATTGAAAGTCACATAAAAAATTCAAAATAATTCCATCCATCATATGCAGGAAAAATATTTCATATTATCGCTTTTTGTAAAGTCTTCTCTTTAAATCTCTAATATCATATCTTTTTACTCTCACCTGGTGAATTTATCTCTCATTTTGCTGTGGTTAAAAGTATTGTGAAGAGAACTTCTACTTTTACAACAACAAATGTAAGCATCAGCTTCTGGGAGACCACCTGGAAAATATTTGCACATCTTGTCCACTGGATTCCACTGTTACTCATCTTGTCAAAGACACTATCTAAGTAACAAGTTTACCTTATTCCTTGATTACTGGTTTTTTATTATTATCATCAGCATATGAATACTGCATAATATTTTGAAAAAAATTACCAAAAAGTAAAAGGAATAAAATCCAGTTTGTCCCAGAATTTTCACTGACTCATGCTCATTTTTTCTGTTTTGCAGCAAAAATGTGTAACTGAATGAGAGTACTGACTTTGCAGACACCAGGGTTTCAGTTCATTCAGTGGTGGTTTCTTGTAGAAAATAAACACACACACACACACACATATTTATTTATATTACAGTTTTATCAAGTTTAAGAAATAATAAACTATTACTACAAATTTGACTTGTACTGAAAGCTCCCTAATAATATTATCCTTCTATTCTCTCTGAAGGGCATATATTATCAGAACTTTTATCTTCAAAAGTGATGTGAATCCTGCTGCAATAAATAATGGAGAGAAAGTGTCTCCTTGAAATTGGTAATAAGCATAATTGTGTCACTTTTGGTTCGAATAGTTTTCCTAATTTTTTGAGGAATTCCTATACTATTTTGTAAATTATATATGTTGCTGTGCTTGTCAGAATTTGGTTCTTGAGACAAATTTCCACATTAACACAAACTAAAGAATGAAGGGTTTCAGATATTTTGGTTGGCTTCAAGACAGAAACTTCATGGGTAGCATTCACACCTAAAGAAATTTGCTCATCTGATGCCCACTAGTAAGCAGAAAGTAGAGGAAGGAAGGCTTAGGAAGGAAGGGGAAGGAAATCATTATCACCCACTTCCTCGTAAAGGAGTCAGTTTTTTTTTATTTTTTTATTTTTATTTTTTTATCAAGGATTGAACTCACAAACTCGCACTTGCCAGGCAGGCACTTATGCTGCTGAGCTAAATTCCCAGCCCAAGAGCTAACCTACTGATGAAGTTGGTGCCCTCACAATCCAATAATATATCCAGGCATCTTTTAAACCAGTCGAATTGATAATCATCACTAACTGACGTAAGTCGGTGCCTTGTCAATGTGACATATAATTGCATCTCTGTAAACCATACCTAATGTCAAACGGAACAAAATAATAAGATCATGATCCCATCTAACATGACACATTAAATCTATACATCCAAAATGCATAAATCATTTCCAAGTATCAGTCACTGAAGCATTGTTCAGAAGTGTAAGTTTAAAGCCTCTTCTGTGACTCATGGAAAACAACTAGCTCTAAACATCTGTAAAGGTTAAAAAGCAAGTCACAAATTCCTAAGAAACTACGCAGCAATGTAACATAGCCGTTTGCAAAAGGTAAAATGAGGGAAGAGAAAATAATTTACTGAAGTAAAGCCAAATCACAGCAGGGAAAACATTAAAGCTTATTGATCCATGTCCAAAATATCTGACACATGATAAAATGATGTGGATTCTAGGTAACTCAAGAGAATGCCTTTGTCCTGTCTTTGAGGTTTGCGGTTAATGTGGTTCTGTTTTGGCTTACTCCACTCACTCTATAAGGCTTGTTGCATGATATGTGCCATATTATTGGAATTCCCACCTTCCAGGAGTCTGCAGTAAGTCTTTGGTTTCATATTTACAGTTTCATCTACTGCCTAGCAGGTGCTTCTAGCAGAGATTTTCATCCTGTGTCATTTGTCCTGTCCTGCCAGGCCTTTCTTTCATATTGTGGTAAAAATTTCCATGTCCTCACAACTGTTGCATTCTCTATGCCCATAAAACCAGCATATATGGAGGACTCCAAAGTCTATTGGCAGGTCAAACAGTAGCCAGGTCCTATTGACCTGTGGCAACATTGGCTTTTGAGTGCCAGGGTTGCTAATCACAGTGAAACAGATCCAGGAAAATAGCATCCTAAGTGGCCTTTCTCAAGAGGGTGATGCAAGGGTTATGTTATTACTTTTTCTCCTTTCTGCCTACAATTTTGGGTGTTAGGGTTTTGCTGATC
This sequence comes from Hydrochoerus hydrochaeris, assembly GCA_004027455.1. Taxonomy (NCBI): domain Eukaryota; kingdom Metazoa; phylum Chordata; class Mammalia; order Rodentia; family Hydrochaeridae; genus Hydrochoerus; species Hydrochoerus hydrochaeris. The sequence continues at coordinate 31,572 of PVLA01004572.1, read as the reverse complement.
TCTCACAATAGCCTTTTATTAGTCCTAGTTTAAAGTACAGTAACTGTTTTCTTTTAATGATGGTAACCTGTTCAGTAACCACATATCCTTAGTTTTAATTTAAAATATTCCATTCTGGGCAATAAATGAAAATGTTTAAATCTTTGTTCTCTGTTTTTTGCTTCCAATTCTCATTATGAATATGACTCTGTGGCGCTGGTTGGGGGAGAACCAGAAGGAAGCCATGCTGCCCCACACCACACCCATGAACCAGCAGCAGCTGTGCAGTACAAAGGAGAACCAAGAAAGAAGCCACACTGCTCCCTGTAAGCCAGACTGCATCTGGCAAGGAATGAAGAAGAACCTCCTCCACCCCCATAACTAATTGGCTGATTCAGAGGAACACAGACTGAGTTGACAGAAACTGAAGTAAAGAAATAACACTTTCATTATTTTATTGACTTTGTAAGCCTAAAGTGTTAGACTGAAGAACTATTTAGAGGACAGCAATATTCAATGTAGTAGCTAGGGTTGAAAATAAATAAATAAATAAATAAACAAACAAATAAATAAATAAATCTTACTTTGTGAAGCCAGCATTACTCACGCTACAGCCTGAATGTCTACATATCTATATATTCCATTACAACTAAAGCTGCTATACAGAAGTCTGTATTACAAGTATCTGGACTAGGAGTTTAGCTCAGCAGCATAAACACCTGCCTGGCAACTGGAAGATTGTGAGTTTAATCCCCAGTACCAAAGGAAAAAAAAAAGAAAAAAAAATTTTTGCAAAGTCCAAGGGTGTGATTGTTTGATGATTTAGTAATCATGTGAGTAGTCTTTTAAAATGCTATAAACTCTTTTCCATCCTGGTTGTGACATCTTTGGTTTCCATAGTTTAATCAGGTGTATGTTTTACATTTTGCTAGGACTAATTTTGAGTTCACTTGATTTATGTGGGAGACTTAGGTCAAGGCATTTATTTTTAAATCAATGAATATTAATGATTAATTAATCATTTTCTATCTTTCTGTGTGAATTCCCTGTATACCTTTATCAAAAATAAATTAAGCAATTCATTTGGTGGCTATATATTTGAATGTTCTGTTTTATTCCATTAGTTTATGTCTCTCTCTGTCAAGTCTATACTGATATACTTACTGCAATCTATAAGGCAAATCAAATTTGCACATAAAGATTTCTTCTATTTTATTTTTCCTTTTCAAAATTGTTTTACCTATTTTAAATTGGCTGTGGTGAGTCACAGGGTTCAGGGAGGTGAGGCAAGAGGATAAAAATTTCAATCCCAGTCTAACCAATTTAAGGACATGGTGATGTCCTATCTAAAACAAACAAACAAAAAAAAGTACCAGAGATGTGTTCCTTGGGAAGGTCACTCTCTCTCTCTCTCTCTCTCTCTCTTTCTCTCTCTCTCTCTCATGTTCTTTAATCTATGCAGATCCAAATATTGGCTATTATTTGGGTAGGAATTGCCCAACTTGGAGCAAATCAACACTTTTACTGTGCTGAGTCTTCCAACTCTTGAACATGTGTTTCAATATATTCAGCTCTTTTTTTGATTTATCAGCAGCAAGTCACTTTTGGTCAATAGATTCCATATATTTTTGTTGTATTTTCATATAACTGTTTCACATTATTGAACTGTTTTAAATGCTTCTTAACATATGATATATATATATATATACATATATATATGTTCATGATTATGAAGGTATCTTATTTCTTTCATATTTATTCTATGTTATGTGACTTGCTGAACTCACACATTCATTCTGCATTTTTACCAATTGCTACATTTTGTTTGTATATTAATTTAGTGATTCCATAGGTTTTCCTCTGAAGACATTCATGTCATCTTTCAAAAGGAAGAGAACAAAATTATTTTTATTTCTCACAATGAACATTTTTATCTCTTTTTGTTAACTAAAGTACATCAACTAAAAATGTCCATAACTATGGCGAATGTGAATGATAAGGGCTGTACCATTGCCTTAGTACTGATCCTGGTGGAGACATATTTTGACTATTGAAACTAACCACAATGATGGCTGTTTTCATTTTCACATTTTCCTCAGGTATAGATGTGTTATTTTTAAAAATCTCTTTTGGAATAAAATATTGTATTTGTTGAAATTTCTATTTTTTACTATGGAGACTGCTTAAGGAACTTTTATTTTAACAAATTATTCTTATCTCTATAATTTCTATTATTTATAAAGCTATTTGAAATGTTCATATGCAATTTTATTAGTTAAAAAACATATGGTATTCATGGGTATTCATTTCGTAAAACAGCATAATCTGAGACTGGATTATTCCATTTGAAATTATACTTGTCTGAGAGGAAGAAAAGATGGTGGATTGATAGGTAGCACAATAGAGAGCATCTCTGAGAAAAACAACTCAGATTTTAACACCATGAATTTAACACCATGGAGAAGACCAGATGAAAGGAGAGGAATTCTCATGACCTAGGAAGAAACTGAGGAAAAAGAAAAAGAAAAAAACAAGAGAAGAAGTGTGGATGGAGGGCTGGAGCTGGGCACGCTCTTGTCGCTGTACTGGGTACGTCTTAGAGTCAGGCAATTCACTATTGAGCTGAGGTCACGGCCCTGCTGAGAGTGGGGCTTGGTGAGCCTGAGACCCTTGGCAAGAGGAGGCATTGCAACAGGGACTGGAACTAGTGAACCAAGCTGCACAGATTTGGTTTGTGCTGAGAAGTGGGTTTCCCAGAGCGGGGTGATCGGCTAGATGACATACACTGAAGTGGCATCAGTTGGTGGCTCCTGGCCCAAAGCAGATTGGTGGGATCTGTTTTGGCTGGGCCACAGCTCTGGTCAGGACTCAATAGCCAGGGACAAGGCTGTCCCAAAACTGTGACATCTGCAGGGAACAGACTAACATGCTGAAGACACTCACTGATTGACTGGCTTAAAGGGGAGGGGCTGGCCAACATTGCCCCTGCGTGCACCTCACAGATCAACAGCAAACTGGAGAGGGCAGCAATCCCCTAGCCAGTATGCTTCAGAAAAACTGTAAGCAATATGAAAAGGACCTGATATCTCCACCATTCACCTGTCTGAAAGAAACCAGAAACATGACAAGACAAAGAAACAACAAAAAGCCTCCAACCACAGACCCAGGGAAAACAAGTCCAGAAGAGATAAATACAGAGGAGATTTAGAGTAGCAAACATGCAATATCAAGACATGACCTCAATGGAAATAAAGAAATACTTCTGAGACCTCAATGACAAATTTAAATCTGAAATTCTAACTCAGGTGAAGCAAGATATAAGAAGATTAATAAAAGAAGTGTTGGGAACGCCTCAAGAAGACACAAATGGAAGAATGGAGGAACCCAGAGGAAGGAGAGAAGCCTTTGATAAAGAATATAAAAAATATCTAGAATACATGAGGCAAATGCAAAGAGAATATCAAAAAATTAAAAACTCCATTGAAAGCTGGCAAAACTTCTTAACAGAAACTAAAGACAGACTTTCAAAACTTGAAGGTAGATTTGCAATGTATGATCATGAAAGGAAGGATCTCTTAAAAATAACAAGGAGCCAGGAAGTAATGATGCAAAGGCTAGAAGATGACAAGAGGATTTATAACTTAAGAATAAAAAAAAAGTGAATGAAGAAGCAGGGATAATTACAAATGAAATAAAAAAGGCTATTCACAGAAATAATTAAGGAAAACTTCCCAAGCATAAGAAACGGAAGTGATGTTCAGATATATGAGCTATATAGAGCTCCAGCCAGTTACAACCAAAACAGATCTACACCCAGATATATAATAATCAGGATCCCAGAAATCCATCACAAGAACAGAATATTAAAAGCAGTCAGAGAAAAGAAACAGATCACCTATAAAAGAAAACTCAACAAAATCACAGCAGACTTCTCGATGTAAACCATCAAATCAAGAAGAGATTGGAGCAAAGTATTCCAAACCCTGAAAGAAAATAACCTCCAACCCAGATTGATGTACCCTGCAAAACTGTCTCTCAGATTTAATGGAGAGACAAGATATTTCCACAACAAAGAGGAACTGGGGGAGTTTGTGACCCCTAATCCAACCCTGTAAAGAATACTGAAAGACATTCTAGAGAGAGACAAGAAAATCACCAGGATTCCAGGAACAATGGCAGAAAGGCCTCAATGAAAGGGGTAGACAGTGGAATGAAGGAGAAAAGTAAACAACAATGACAGAAAAATAGCATAGCAGAGATGAGGCAAAGAAGATTGGCTATATTACTGTTTTGTCTTGACTGATTTTATTTGAATCTGGTATGCTTGATAGTATCAAGTCAGAGAGTAGAGGCAACTACTCTGAAGATGACAAGATAGGATACCCATTCTGGTTTGATTATTAACTGTCTTTAAAGTCCTATAATGTCTCCAATGTTTGGTTTTTATTAATAGTGTTATATACTGCTATGTTTAATTATACTATGCCTCATGATATAGACAATTTTATTGAAAATAACAAGAGACATCATAGTAACTACTGTAAGATCACCTAGTATTGTGGTTTTCATTTCATGTTTTTCTAGGAATTTGTGTTGTTGACTTGCTTTGATTTGTTTTTCCCTCTACTACAGAAAGGCTAGGTATACATGTAGAGACTTACACATGTGTAGAACTTCTAAACAATTTATGAGAATTGATTATAGTTATTGTAAAAAAAGAGAGGAAAAGAAAGTAATTAAAGGATATAACTGCATATATATTTAAGTGTGTAAGATTGACAATCATATTATTAAGTTTTTGTTGGATAGATGAACAGAACTGATTGCAATCTTACTATTTAAATGTCCACTTTGTAGGCTTTACTTTTGTAACTTGAAGAACTACTTCTAAGAGGAAAATATGTAATTATCAACTAGTGATTTCTTACTTTTTTATAAAAATTATGTATGATTTCAACCCTTTTTCTGTTTCATTTTTTTTCTTCAAATAAAATAAGTTACACTTATCTGCTAATAAACAAGTAGAAACTTCATGTATATGAAGTTTGATACTTTATATACTGAAGTGCTGGAAATAACTAAAAACCAAGTTAGTTCAGGTCTTCTGTGTGTTTCTTTCCAGCATTCTCATAGAACATCAGGGAACTCTTACTCTTCTACTGTATTTCTTGATCCAGTTGTTCCTAACCCCTAATTTGGGTATTTCATATCCCAGAAAGAAGTAAATTACTCAAAGCATTTAGACCATGTATCCCTGCAGAAGAATTGTTGTTTACTTTTTAAATCCCTAATTTGGCCTTAGGATGGTGCATTTCCCTGCTAAAAGTTGCATTTCTTTGGAAAGATATTGAAGAAATGAATCCATTAAATTTATTTTGTGTATCATAATTATCCAAAAGACTTACATAGTTAATTTAAAAACATCATTTTTGTTAATTGCTAAATTTTATGTGTGCCTTATAAGTTTACAATACTTAGAATGATGGGAAAGTACAAAGCATTTATTTAAACTATAGAAAAAACAGTATTGTTAATCTAATTAAAGTACTCTTCCATCAAGCAATCTCTTTATTTTTTTTTAATTTGTGAAATCAAAGGAAATTTAGAATCAAATGTTTGCCACCTCAACGCTTAAAATTACCTATAATCAGTTTAAATTTAATATTAACACTAATTAAATATTAATTTAAAGTAAATTAAATAGATCACAGGCAAAATATTTAACATTCTGTGTATTTCCCCCTATGTTCACAGCAATTTTTGTTTTCTGCTTGTGTGTGTATTCAGGGGTGTGTGTGTGTGTGTGTGTGTGTGTTTTCACATGTGTAATCAAGTACAAAGCTTCAAAATGATATGGAATTCTGTGTCCAACAGAATCACCCTACTGCATAGTACAGAGGAAACCACTGGGTTATTTCCTGAATTGGGCCATTTGCCTGTTTCTAATGGAAGCACCTAGGAAAACATCCATCTGAGAAATAAATGAATTGTCCTCCAAACAGATCTTTTAGTTACAATAATGCTATTGTATTCTCAACTTCTTGTTCAAAATGTATAAATAGTAGCTTATAATTTGCCAGCAAAACTTTAAAAATTCACTCAACTCAATGATCACATAATTTATGGAGTGTGTTTTAATATAATCAGTAATAAATAAAATAGTGGCCAAAGCTAAGGAGTGTAATATTTTATTAATAATGAAGCCAAGTGATGCTGTTGATTCACGTATCTTAGCTTTCCATGAGACAAATACTCATGCAAGTTCACTGTAATGACTTAGAGATGAACAAAAATCTGTAATTAATAAGAAAGATTTGTATCACTAACATAGTGTTTTGATTTTCTCATACATAAAAAGTAAAATATATTAATCTAAGTGCAATATCAATATCCTCCCAGGAAATATATCTTATGTAATATATACAGAAATAAAATATCAAATTAAATCTCACACAATGAATTCCATCATGGAATAGTATTTTTTCTAATTTGCAGTAATACATTCATTAATGTACTAAATAGGAGATACAAACTAACACATATTTATGAACGTTTTTACTTTTTACCTTAGTCTCATTATATTGTATAAATTTATTTTTTCATTAAATATATTACTTTCTGTTTTAGTGTTAAGTTTCACCTTAAATTTTCCACTGAAATCAAACAATAACCAAGGCTGGCAAGACTATAGGGAAAAAAGCAACTTATACATTGTTGGTGGGAACATAAGCCAGTACCACTACTCTAGAAATCAGTGCAGAATTTCCTTAATAAACCAGAAATTCCATTTGACCCAGTTGTCCTCTTCCTATGTGTTATAGTCAAGGTTTCCAAGAAGTACAAGACATAAAATTTATAGTATTATTTTATAATAGTCACCCAAGATTTAAATACAAGAAACACAGGAGAGCTGTCCACACAATGACTCAAGGAATTCAGCTGAGGGCCAGGATCCCATGGCAATGTCCTGCATGAGTCTAGTTGAAGACTTAGAGGCCATAACAATGTCCCCTACAAGTGCAGCTGGAATCCTAGAATCCATAGTAATGACTCACGCAAGTCTGTTTCACAGATCTGCACTGGGAAGGCCCCAAGGTCTTCTGTGGAAGCTAGAGAGTCTGTGCCAGCAGGCTGAGGGCTCTACACTAGTGCCAAGAAATGACAGAGGAAGGACCAGGGCTCCCCTGAAAAATACCACAATCATCCTCAGTGACAATGAGGTGCCAAGCTCCTCCAATGCTGAGAACAACCAAGTTCATATCTTGAATCCAGTGTGACAAGCTTCTCCTGGAGATTGAACAACATATATCTTTCCCTCTGGAAGCATTCCTCAAAGTAAGGACTAGATCTCTCCCAAAGTCAACTGCAGCCATGCCCAGCGACAAAGTAAACTATAATTTAGAGTCATAAAAAAGTCTTATTATTTTTTTTTTTACCTAGCTGGCATATTCCAGCTGTATGAAAAGTAGAGTATGGTGAAGAAAAACTCACAAAACCTGTTAATTAAGCAAATTAAGAATATAAACGTGTAGGAACTGTGAATCTACTCTGCCAGTGTTCAAACCTATTGACAGGGATTGAAGAAATGAAACAGGAAAAGAAAAGTTGTCCTTATTTGAGCAACTTTCAAGGCTGCGACTGGGTGTTAATTCTTTGGGGAAAATTTAGGCATTAATATGACTAGAAGTTGCCACAAATTCATCAAAATAAAGGATACATTCCAACAGATTTTGACTAAGCACTCCTCCAAAGGGCCTCATTTGCTTCCTGGTACTTGTCCAGCACATGTGCTGAAGTCAGACTCAAAGACATTTTGGAGAGAGAGAAGGTTTTTCAGTTAGGAAGACAAACAATATTTGGTTTAAAGCAACATATCAGTGTCTTGAACCCATCTGCCATACAAATTTACATGAACAAAAGTGAAAGGCTCCTTAAAAGTCTTTTGAAATTAGGTTTTCATCTGACATCTGTGTATCAAGAGATCATAAATGTCATAAATTTTTTCTTAGGCCCCTTTTCATAGGGAATCAAAGTATATAAGTGTGACTGTAACTATGCAAAACTGAATGAGATGACCAGAAATGCAACATCCTCTGCTAGTATTCCTCATTTTGCCCAGTGACTCTTCTGATTTTTTGCTAAATATTGAAAAAATGTGTTTGTTAATCAGGAAATTTCCAACACTTATACATATCATACTAAACAACTTGCCTCAAATAAAATCATCAAGGAATATTTAACATTTGTGAAAATATAAATGTATTCCTTTATACATTTGTGGTTCTAATTTCATAAACTTGATGACTGTTACAAATTCACTTAGTGATTATGGTCCATGGGGCAATGTAGAACTCAACACTTAACAACAGTTAAAACCATTGAAACAGGCTCTGAAAAATGAAAGATCAATATTTATACAAAATAAAATATGGATGGGTAAGTCAGTTGAATATGCAAGATGAAATATTTGAATATCAATAGTAATTCTTTAGTACATTTATCAGAAGAAAAGTCTCCAAAACACTGTAAGGGATTTCACTTTATTAGAAATTTGCTTTTATTTTTGATGAAAATTAAATTATCTTTTGTATTCAACTTTGGTTAATTATTTGGCCCTAAGAAATATTTAAGTATTTAAATCTTGTAAGTAAGTGGATAGTAGGTTTGAACTTATATCCATTATTATATAAACAGCTGTTTACAATCTAGTGAATGACTGGGACTACAATGTAACCCATTGAGGAATGAGTATCATCTGCTTTTTGATAACATAATGAAATAGAAGGCTTTTGTATGATCTTTTAAAAATTTTTCCATTGCTTTTTGATTATTAAATACAAAGCTTTAATTTGATCTTATGAAAATATTTTCATGTGAGCAAATGCACTGTTTGCACCTCAATATTCTAATCAGAAGTTGAGACTATTACTTTTCTAGTTTTAAAAGTAACCCTTTGCTTACACCAATGTTCCATACAGAAATGCATGTTCATACTTACAAAAGAAAAAGCAACAATAAAGTCGTATTTTAAAAAGTAAGAAAATATTCAGGAAGTTTGATTAAAAACACTGATATCCATATTGATTGTAATAACATTTACATGTAAACAATATTTCAATCAGATGAAGTTATAGCATTTATAAATTTTCATCTAATTATTTTTAATTTTTTTTTAGTGCATGTATATAACACATATTAACTGTTCACCTTCTTTCCTTTTCCATTCTTTTTGAAGAAAATAGTCTTATTATATAAAGTATGATGCACTTTTGCTAAAATGTTCATCAATAGAATTTAGTGAAACAAAAAAATTAGACATTTGTGCCTAACAATATTCACCAAACAGAATAAACAAATAATTACTTTTTAAAGACTGGCTCTGCAACATAGGAGTAGGATTTAAAACAGTGATAATTTTTACTTCCAGAGAGTAGTTTCACCCTCATTTCATGCTTAACGAAATGAACTTAATTAGCCTTTTGCATTTTACATTAACGGTTAGGTCGTCTAAGACCAATTTTAATATTTGCCTTCATTTCTAATGGCAGTCATGGCCCAACAAGTAATGAACATGGTAATTAGTTTCCATCATGTGAAAACAATATGCCTGATAATCTACATTAAATTTATAAAGAGGCAGTCTTATTTCTAGAATGCTATTAAAATATATTCACCTGCGGAATCTTGCTTCAGTACAAATTTTAGAGTCATTTGTACTACACGATAAGTAACGAGAACCTTAACTTAAATGCCATAATCTTTTGCTAAGGTCTGTAATTTTATGAATTGTTATTAAACATTAAATATTCATGAGTTTGTTTTACTTTTTGTTGTCCGCAATGATTCAGTGTGGTGCTCCGGGCAAGTCTATCTTTTGAAAATTGTAAATCAAGAAATGCATGAAAGACCTTTAAAGTTTAAAGTACAAACTAATAAAAATATATATTATATGTTCTTGTAGCTATTACATGAAAAATTCCTAAATACATCAGCATTATTTTTCATTTACAATAAAGTAAAATTCAGAAGTCTATTCAGAACTAACACATATAATTAAATCTACTGGATATTAATTTAAACCAAATATGTTTTGATATTTTAATGCACTTATTTATATAGCATCTTTGATGTGTTTTTTTGATGTATAAATATTAAAGAATTATTTGTCCATTAAATTAACTATATTTAACAATCTTTGAGGTGTTCTAGACCAGAAAACAAAACATTCTGTAAGTTCCATGCTATTTTCTTAAAATATACATTGCATGCACAGATTTTTAGGTAATTGCCTGAGCAATATTATATATATATATATATATATATATATATATATATATATATTTGCATACATACAAAATAATAAACTACAAAATACTTAGTTTCTATGTAAACATAATGATAATAAAATCAATTAAAGTATGTTTCAATTTGAATTTCTACAATATTTTCCAATATTGTGTTCTATTTAAGACATTTAATAATTAAGTTATGTAGATTTTTCAACATTATTGTACTTTCTATTTTCAACATTTTTAATAACTGAGCTATCATGAATACTGTTAAGAAACAAAGCAATTGTTACAGTAAGATAATATTGATAACCCTAACTTCTGTTTCTGTAAAACATATTAATAATCTATTATAGGCAAACTCTTTACTGTTGCTATATCTGATAAATGAAATTAGAGATAGATAGGTAGATAGATAATCAGAAAACAAGCTAATACTAAAATGCTACAGCTATTTTTCCCTCAGAGTGTTTGGATTTCATCATGGCCATCTTTCTACTGAGCACAGTCTGTTTAGTGTTGTCACAGTTAATCATGATGTATTGAGTCAAACTGAGTACACTGAGAAACATAGACGATTAGGAAATCACAATTCTGGTTGTGCATATAAAGATGTTTCCAGATATATTTGGTTTCTGAGTCAGCTAGGTGAAGCAGATAAGGTACATCCCAGGATGTGAAAACCACCCAACAAGGGTAAGGTCCCAGAAGGCACAGAAAACAGAAGGGATAACACAGTCTTCAAGCAAGCTTGATCCTTGTGGAGTAGATGTTTTATTATTGTTTTTGGTTTTGCTGCTACAGTGTCCCACAAATATTAGATTCCAAATTTTTCAGCCTTTCAATGCAAACACATGCCTTTCAGTGTCTCCGAATGGCTATGAGCCTCTAACCAGTGCTGTTTTATCGGCCCCTCTTGTTCTGAGGCTTTTAGGTTCTTCAATGAACCCATTGGTTTCCCCAGCTCTCCAGTCTGCAGAACATCACTGTGGAGTTAACCAGCCTCTGATAATGCAATACAACCCAATAAAGCCCTTCATATGTGTTCTTCATATTAGCTTTCTTCCTCTTTAGAACCCTGACTAATGTAAGGGTAATGCATGGCAGTGAATCAGATAGCAATCCTTAATTTAGGTTTGTTCAACTTACATAAAATAATTATTAAATATTAGAAATAAAATTATTTTGAGTAGATTCTACTGATTAATTCAAACTCATCACTATAGTTTCCAAATATTAAAGCAAAATGTCAGCTCCTAAGGCAAAACCATTAAGATTTAAACTTTCTCTTTTGTAGACAGTGCATTAAGAATTTAAGAAATGCTATGAAAACATTTGTCAATATTAGTAGTGATATGTTTTGGCCTTGTCATCATATTACAGTCACAAATAAAATAATTGTGATCATCTATTGTAAAGACTAAAAAATACTTGTTATTGTAAAATGCTGTCAAGATATTTACTTGCATATTGTTTTCTTATTTATTGCCTAAACATTAAAATGTCAAGCAAATAGACTATAAAAACATTGTAATTTAAAAATTTTCCTTTTTAAATGGATACCATCTTCAATACAAAAAACTATTTAAAAATAACACACAACCAAACAAAAAATGAATGAATAGATTCCAATGGCCCACCTTCACACTCTAAATTCAGTTTTCTTTTTTGGGGGAACAATTTCTAAAATATATTGGATTTTTTTGTTTTTTGGTTTTTTTTTGTGGGAGGGTTGTTTTGGTACTGATGATAGAACTCACAACCTCACATTGGTCAGGCTTTTGTATGTTTTATGTATTTCTTGTGTTCTGCTCTTTCTCTCAGAGGACACACTGTGAAAATTTAGATATTTTCATACTTTCATATAGACTTCATACAGTAACAGAGTACCTGTTTTCATCCTTTATATTTCATTTTTTCATAAACTTCTAGATTGTGTTATCCAAGTTCTAACTCAGTTTGTAGCAGTAAACTACAGTTCTTAATATTTGCATATAGATATCATTTTCTTAACTTTTCCAGTTTATTTGTTTTGAGTTATTTCAGTTTACCTTCCTCTTTTGTCACAATGTGTTTTATGTACTTCAAACACTTGCTTAAGTGCTCCTTTCAAAGTCCAATAGAGTTTTCTGGGTTTGAAAGTGTTTGTCATTTTGATGGAATACAGTTCTAATTAAAGTAGTTTACAAATCGTCAAACCTCTAGTGGCTTGTGTATCATCTTCTAACTCCTAAGTAATTAGTGAAAGGCCAAGAAGGGTTGATTGAGGCACTCCTCATTTGGGAACTAGCATAATCCAAATTAGCTGCATCATAGCTAGGAGCACATTTTTCAGAAGGTTTGACTGAGGTGGAAGATGTGCTTTGAAATGATCTCTTTCACATTTTCCTGAAATTTGGGGGTGTCTCTTGACTCAACCTCAATTATTTATTTGGACCTCAACAAAGGGCTACTTCAGAGATTTTGAAGGCAGTCAGCTGGACTCTCAGAAAAACAGATCTAACAGAACTTTGGTGCATTTTGTAACATAGCTTCTAAACTTCTGTCATATTTGATGGGTTAAAGAGTTACACAGATGTTGCAGGATGTGAGAATTTAAAATATAGACTTCATACAGTAACAGATGCTTGTCAAAATAAATAAAGGATTGTGGAAAGCAGTATGTGTTGATATTGCCACTTTTGTGCCAGAATTCTTGTTTTGATCACACATTATGTCCCTCCCACATATAAAATACACTCTTTCCCTGTCCCATGTAGATTTTTAAGTGAACTGTATCATCAGGAGGGCCTGTTAATGGGATAGATGGGCAAGAGAGAGGAAGAAGTTATTTTCATTTATAACATGCTGGGTATTTTCAATGCAAAAAGTGTGATGCAGGAGGAAGAGCCTAAAGCCACAATGAGTCTGTTTTGGGCATCTTCAAGTGCAAAGCAAAGCGGCAGATGCCAACTATCACCTGAAGAACTGGACAGGACACACAGGAAAGCTACAGGGCATGTGCAGTTATTAAAGGTAGAAAACAAGGATCTTCTGCAGAGCCGGGGAGTGCCAGAGATCAGCCCTGAGGATAAAGGAATGGGGACTTTTATATCTGAAATTTCTGAAACGGTTTCTCCCTCACACTGATGAGGCACTGGGCTAGATCCCCTACCACAAAATCATTTGGTCTGTACTATGGAAAGACTTGATTGGCAAGATGTGAGCTAAGAACTTTCCTGATTGGTTTTCTGTATAGTACTCAGTAACTGCACAGTCACCCTGTGTTCTGTGCTTGTCCCTTGGAGACTCCACGGATTTCACTGAGCTGTTTGAGTTGTTTGGCCCAGTCCTAGTTTCCTAATGTGTACGTGTGCATTTGTTTGCTGCATGTATGGAGGATAGATATCATTTCTCTTACCCCTATGTATCTTGATATAAGTACAAACTACACACAAACTATACCCAAGGAATTCCACAACCTATCTGAGAAGTCTTTACTGCTAATATGATGCTGAATTAGAAGGTATCCTAGATATCAGAGATTGGAGAATCCTCCAGTCAGGTGTGAGTCCACAAGTTAAGACAACTGCTCATTGCTGTATTATTCTGGTTGAGACATTCAGCATTGTTTTAGGAGTGTCCCAAATGTTTGTATTCTACTTTCATATAAAATATTTCTTTCTCTTTTCCAGGAATTCAATCTGTATTGGTCTTTGACAAATTTATTAAATATTTGTTCTCTTTCAGGTTGCATTTAGTAAGAAAATAGAGAAAGGAGTTTACATATATATTAGAGACCAATCTTAGAAAGTTCTGACTGCTATGGATTATATAAATTGGTATAAATTTTATATGAGAATATAGACATATATCCTCATTTAAATCTATGCTATATATGCATATACTTGTGTATATGTATATGTAAACTAAATAGTATTATACACATGTAATTAAAATCCAAATGCATTATAGAGTTACTAAATGTACAAAAAAGAGCAGATGAAAAAGGAACAAACAGAAGAGCTTGGTTAGCACTTCCTTTTGAACATATTAAAAATCGATAATTAATAACAAATCTATCTGTTTTACTCAGAATTCTCTGGAAGAACAAATCCAATAATGTGTGCAAAAATGAAATGTATTAGATTAACTATTAATCTACAATGGATTAAATAGTTTCACAGTAGCCACCTGCAGATGAGAGAAGTGAAAAAATAAGTAGCAACTCTGTCCAAGCTGGAAGCCTCAGGTTGCAAAGGACAACTGACATAGCCTCAGTCAGAAGCAGAAGGATTTTGAGCTTCCTGGAGAGTAGCTGCTGGAATGATACACTGAAAGGCTAAAGAATCTAGATTTTAATGTACCTGATCAAGAACAATCAGTCTTGTGTGTGCAGGAGAGCTTCCCTCTACATTTGTTCCTTCTGGTTCCAAGTATCCTGGATGGTGCTGCCTGTATTCCAGATGGATTTTGACACTGTAGTTAAACCTGTATGAAAGTTAAATCTGGAAACATGCACATACAGTGACCTAGAAGTGTGCTGTACATATTTTCAAATTTCCATTTGCTATTTTTCAATCCAGTCAAACTGAAAACCAAGATTAACCATTACAATGCCAATGCACCTCTTCTCCAAAGAGCACAGTATCTGAATAATCTTCTAGAGATGAAAAACAACTGCCTCCAATAAACACTGTAGTAGACAAGTAATCTAAGCCTTCAGATATCCAGCTAGCCAAATCTAAATAAATAATACAAAATAATTTAAAACAGATTTTGTAAAACTGGAAAATAATTTAACTTTGATTTTCTTTGAAATGGTACCTGTAAATAATCTATTGATGACATCAGACTTAAACTCTTGGTATCATTTCCAATATTATTGGCAGGAGACCTGATATATGTAGTGTTTAACTTTACAGATGTGAAACTGAGGATTACAGTGGCTAAACTAATTTGAATAAGAATGTGCAACTGGAAGGCAGACAAACAACCCAATCCAAAACAGTTTGACGCAAAACCAGACTCTTAGGTATGAAAGTATGTAAAATGCATTAATTTTCTATGTCACTATGATTAAAAAGAAACATTAATGATATTCATAAAATGTTTTAGTCATATTGACAACATGAAATATTTTAGAGAGACAGAAAAATAGTCTTAATACTGAATGAAATATGAAATCCATCAAGGTGATTCTATACATACCTTAAAGGAAGTGTACATAATTACCTTAATGCAAAAATGAAAAACTTTAGTGGCATTGCTTTTCTATCAAGCCAGTAAAGCCATAATATCAGAGTAACAATATTTTGAATTCCAATGGAATTTACTGTAGAATTCTTATGAATAATGTTAGGAAACACAGAAATTATTTTTAAATGTGTACAACAGATCTAGTATTAATATTCATTTATGTAGTATCTGTGGGATTTATGAAAGAAAAAATGATAAACCTAAACCTAATATTCAACAAAATCATCAAAATTTTGAAAGTATATGAAGTACTATATAATTTCAGCAGGAGGTGGAGGAATGAATATTGGTGCAATGCTGTGAATGGCCAAACAAAATGATTGCAATAACTAGTGCACTGAAATTTGAGGAAATGAGAACTCATACAATATTGATAGAAATGTATGTATTTTAAAGGCCAATTTGGCAGTGTTTCATATATAAAATGAACATAATTTTTGCCACAGCAATTTTCTTCTAGAACTTCTACTTAAAAATACACTAAGTGAAGTACATGTGCAGAATAAAATAGATTTATTTCTTATAAATCTTTTTAGTAATGGAAATTGAGATACCTCACTTTAATGTCATTCATTAGTAGTTAAAATTTTATGCTATATTAAAATTAAAAAGTCTTAACCAGAAATCCTTAATATTAGTAAGCTAATTTAAGTGTGAAAATATATATTCATTCTATTAAGTAAAATAACTGAAAAATACATATGACATGGTAGCACATATACTCAAAAAGTATATATACATGAATGTAGCTATATATAAATATAACTAAATAAATATCAAGAATGATAGATGGTATTGAATTTTCTTTTAAGAAGATATCTTTTCATTGTTATACACACCAAAAGCTTAGAAATATTGATTTATTCAGTCTAATAATTATTATTGAATGATAAAGGAGAGGATACAGATATATGCTTAGTAGATGATTATACAGTTTGCACAGTATTGCTTTTGAGAATCTGTGCTTACCTGTCACCAAATTGTCACTA
Source organism: Hydrochoerus hydrochaeris (assembly GCA_004027455.1). Taxonomy (NCBI): domain Eukaryota; kingdom Metazoa; phylum Chordata; class Mammalia; order Rodentia; family Hydrochaeridae; genus Hydrochoerus; species Hydrochoerus hydrochaeris. The sequence goes on along the minus strand of PVLA01004572.1, from coordinate 15,077 downwards.
TAAAAACTGGCGCCATAGGTGCTGCAGAGAAGCTGTTGAAGATATTTTCTTTTGAATTTATCATTGCATTAGAGTTTTATTTTAGAACAGTATGCTATCCTTAAAGCTGGTAAAATTCCTTAAGGAATAACTTTTTCATATTTTCACATTTGTCCCTGTAAATAGAGAATTAAGTGTCTTTTACACTATTAAAATTTTATATTTGAGGCTGGGGATTTAACTCAGTGACATAAGCACCTGCCTGACAACTATAAGGTCATGAGTTCGATCTTCAGTACCAAAAAAAAAATAATTTCAGGTTGTATTATGATTATTTATGTTATATTTATACTTCCTCTTCTAATTTTCTTTTAATTTTTGACATTCATGTATAAATGTTGCAATTGATATTTTAATTTTTATTTAATATTTTTAATAATCTCTTGCATAGAGAGTTCATTGATAAGAAAGCAGAAATATATATTTAAATAAGACATCCTTGTCTGAAAAGCCAGCTCTAGGTGTATACAAATAATACATGATAATTTAAAATGCACTTCAGTTGGGACACATATGAGTATTTATATATGATACTAAACATGCAAAATTCATATTGCCAATGACAATAAAATAATATTAGAGTTCACACTTAAATGGTAGAATATCAAATGATAAATGAGTTACAAATTCACAAAAAATGCTTATGATAATACCTCTTCTTTTATATGACAATTTTTTTTCTTTTCATGCTGGGTATCAGACTAATAACCTCACACTTACCAAGCAGGCACTGTGCCTGCTGAGCTACATCCCCAGCCATATAATGATTATTTAAAAAGGTACATAACATTAACATTTTTCCATAGTTTTAATTCAGCATATAAGAAAATATATTAAGTGCATATCTTGCATTTGATTTATTTTCAAAAATAATATAAATATTTGCCACAGAACTTTCTTCTGTATGATTTCAGTGTTTGTGGATCATAAAAGAGAAATATGTTAAATGTTATATTTATATAATATTCTTATATTTATATTCTTGTCAATATCCCATAGAAGATGTTTAATTTGAACTATTACTATGAAATTATGATAAAATTTAGAGAATGTGAAGACTTCCATCTGTTAAAAGTACATTTTTATTTTTCAAATCTTCAAAATTCATTATTTATTTCATTATAAATGGAAGCAGCAAATTATGCTAATACATAGTTAGGTAATTTCATCATTAAAAAAAATCATAGCAATTTCACTATTTTTCTGTTAGATTCTCTAACGTATCAGTAGGGAATAAATGTAATGCTTGTAGATTAACTTAAGAACATTTGGGATAATTTCTTGTATCGTCACATATATTTTATGTTGCATATTAAAAATAAAGCCTTAAATTTCCAATTTTTCTATGATGGACAAAATGTAAAGCAGTCTAAGGTATAAATTAATATTTAGTAAGATGTTGCTAACAAATTAGTGTGGTATAGTTGTAACTAGGCATAACATTGCTGGAAGTTTACACTTCTTTCTGATTATCTTTTAGTGCATGACTAACTCATATCTAAAGTTAAATGATGAACATTATTATATTAACTAGATTTCACTTACCATTTTAATAATGATTTAAGAAAAGTGTATTTAATTTTTTAAAAAATTCCATTGCTCTCCTTAGAGTCACTGTACAAATCACATGACACTTTCAAAATTACCCCACCATGAAGAATTTGAGTCCGTCTTCCAAGTTTAGAGAAGACAGCGTTTAAGACAGAGGTGGTGATGTCACCTATGTTTGTACATCGTATACAAACACAATGAACAAATAAACAAAGCCTTCAAGCATAATGCAGATGGATATACTTTCAGAATGCTGATGTCATAGATTTAAAAAAGGAATTATGAGACACAAATTGAAAAACTTTGTGTGAGGTGAGTTTCCTGGAGAAGAATAACATTAAAATTCATTATAATAAATCAATTATTTCAGGCAACCAAAAGAACAAAAAAACACATAAAGACCACTGAGCAAATACCTTACTTTGCAAAGCCATTCAAATCATAATGTTCCTCTGAGGAATTTATTGTAAGCTGAGGGGATTGGGCAATTTTAAGTATTTTCCCTTCTGATAATAATAATTTAAATATAAAACTTTATGTTTCAGCAGACTCTAAAATTCCATCTGTTTTTAAATTTAACATAATCTTTCTTTTTAGTAGTTAGCATACACAATTAAAATTTACAAAAGCCTTTCTCCACTTATTGTTATATAGCTGTTTTTAGGGATATTAAAACAAGTTTTTTAATTCATAGAATTATTTAAGTGTGGTAATGTTATTAAAACAATTCTTTTTTAGCACTAGTCTTCTAAATATTTAATGAATAACTTTAAATTTTTGCTTTTGTAACTCATACGTTATTTAGTTTTTTCCCTGTTTATAAGTATCAGCTTTTATGGAATTTTATGTCAAGTATATTTTAAACTTAAATTTTAAACAATCAATTATTATTATCAGAAAGACAAACTTACAATATAAACATTAAAATATTGTCTATGTCAGGTCCTTAATTTGGTTCCTGGTAACAAATAATAAATAAATAAATAAATAAAATATTGTCTATATCTATTTTATTTTAATTGAGTGACTACATTTTCCTAAACTAATTAAAAATATAACTTTTCTTTGAATTAATAGTATTTCCCACGAATAGTCATTCAGTATATATTGCAGCATAGCATAATATATAAAATTTATATATATGATATAATTCTTTGAAATATAAATATCTATCGTTGTTCAATTTTTTAAATACAGAAATATAACTGTGTTGTGGTGTAACTTTTAGAGAAATATTACATCATATAGCATTTGTACAATTTTCTAGATATATTTTTTCTTACTCACTTTAAATACATTCTTTTTGTTGTAAAATGTTTCCACATTTACAATCTTTTTTGAAAAATATTTCCACATTTCTTTTTCTATTTAACAATATTGAATTTAAATATCTAAAAAAAGTAAATTAAAATTCTTTCCATGAATATTCAGCTAGAAGTTTGAACAATCAAGAAATATATGTAAATTTTTTTTTTCTGCTTTGAGTATGAACCTCAGATTACATTACATTAAGTACAAAGTATTCATTGTGGTCACAATTTTTTTAGTGGAAAAAGTCTTACAGAAAACCTAGTTCTTTCAGAAACCCTTGTCTTCTTCAGACATATGATAAGTTATATTTATTATCCCATTCTACCAAATAACATTTAAAATTATTTCTATTTTTTTCTTTTAAAATTTTAAATTTTCATTAAAAAGCAAGTGAACTTTCACTTCTTGGTAACAAACAAAAGCAAAACACATCACTTACAAGAGTATTAAAGTTTAAAATAGTGATAAATTTCACCACAAAATTTACAAGACCTATATACAAAAAACTAGAAATCATTACAGAGAAACCAATGATTTCAAGAAATGCATTTTAAGGTGAAACACTTGAAGATAGCATATTTTCCAAAAACTGAATTAATAATCTAATTTTAATGAATATTCTTTTTTTTTAATTGGCAGGATTTTTTAAAATTGATATGAGAATCCAAAAACTTGAAATGATTAAAACAATTTCAAAAAGGAAAAAAAAAATTTAGAATGCAAACAAGACATTTTTTCCAGAATTAATAAGCATTTATAATATCTTATTTACTCTTTCAAGTCCTCACATTAATGAGACAGAGGGTCACAGATGTTTATACAGGTGAGTCTGGTTTATTTCACTTACGAGTATAGACTCAAGTTGCATCCATCCACCTGTAAAAGTCTCCAGTTTATCCTTCTTTATACCTGAATAGTACTCCATTGTATAAAAAGACCGCGCCACTTTTTATCCATTTTTTGGTTGATGAGCATTTGGGTTTTTTCATAGCTATTGCTATTAAAAATTGTGCTGATATAAACATGGATGCACATATATTGCTGTGATGTGATGTTTTTAATTCTTTGTGGAAAATACCAGACGAGGAATAGCTGGGTCAAATGGGACTTCTAATAGTAATTTTTTGAAAAATCTCCACATTGAGTCTGCAGTGGTTGTACCAGTGAACACTCCCTGCAATAGCGGAGAAGGATTCCTTTTACTCCACAGCCTCTCCAACTTTTGTTATGGGTTAATTTCTTTATCAAAGCCTTTCTTTCTGATATGAAATAGAATCTTAGTATTGTTTTAATTTGCATCGCTTGAATGACCAATGATACGGAACATTTTTCATATATTTATTAGCTATTTGTATTTCTTCATCTGAGAAGTGTCTATTTATCTGGAATTCCCATTTTTAGATTGGGCCTTTAAATTTGGAAGATCTGATTTTTTTCTGAATTCTTTTTAAGTTCTCAGTCGTAATGCTTTGTCTGATGAACAGCTGGCTGACATTTTTCTCAGCTTATAGGTTGTCTTTTCATATTGCTGATGGTTTTCTTGCATTAATTTCTCAAATAATTTACACAAATATATTTCATAACTTTAGGAGATGTCACATTTAAGAAAATCCCTGTTAAATACAAAATATTCTACTGCATCAATTATATTATGATCATTGATTTGGACTTAGCATAAATTCATACTGAACATCACCGCTTCTTCACTGCACAAGAAACTTACAACAATGGGTATCCTGGAGTCCACTCTTCTCTATGTGATAAGTAAGAATCAAAAAATTATATGAATGTTCATACATTTGTTGGTCAAGCTAAATCTTCACCCCTGTTTAAGTAAACTGAAGGCATAAACACTGCTTTCCAATGTGTCGGGCAAGAGAGAGAAAACTCTTTCCTCTGTGCTTCCTGCATACTACTTGTGTGTAGCAGAGATGGCCTTTCTTTAACTTCCTTCATCTTCCTGTCTTGCAATTCAGTCTTTCATGTCTTCTCTGCTGCAGAATTTTGGTCTTGATAATCTGGTCCTTTGCTTGGATGGTAATCTGATTAAATTCATTATATCACTAATTTAGGATGCTGGAAAATATTTTCATCCTAGTATACATATTCCACTGCAGTTGATTTTCATTCCTTTAATAACTCTGATTTCTTTATTCACCCTATTTGTCACTGAACAGATTTCTTCACAACAATAGCAACGGACAGCCACTTAAAGGTGTCTTGATTTTTGATATTCTATCAAAATTATTAAACACAAAGGGGTGGTTTTATCATGCTTCTTCCCCACATGTTGGTACATTTGTCTCATGCTTCGATTTTGTGTAAAGAAATAATGAGTATGCGCTGTGGCATTAAATTTCCACCCTGCTGTGTTTTTATCATTTAAACTGTGAATAAGGCAGGGATTGCTAGTATATTGTGCTCCACTCAAGGAAAATACAGTCCACACAGCTTTTCCCAGTAGTACATATTACAGTTTTATTTTTAGCTTTATGACTCCATTGTTCCCTTTTATAGTTCAAATTTCAATAAAAGAAGGAGTTTTAATTATCCAAAATATTAAAATTACAACTTTCAATACTCTCAATGGCTTATCCATTCCTGGGGGAAAGTGTGAGAGAAAGAGAAAGAGAGAGACATGCATTCAGAGAGAGACAGAGAAAGGAAGTAAAAAAATTAAATTAAAATTAATAAAATAGAGCTAATTTAAATAGTAGCACCAAGAAATATAGATGCACACATTCATTAAATCATAACAAAACCAGACATAAACAATTTAGATATTAAAATGCTATTTATAAAACTATAAAAATGTGTCATAAAAACTATAAAAACAAAATTTAAATGTAGCTATGTTTATCAGTTAACATAATGTGAAGAAATAATTCATAAAATTTTGTTTCAGAGTGGTATATTAGTTTCACAGTGACATATTAGAGAAAGTGCCTGACACATAAAACTTAAGGAAGGAGAAGTCTAATTTGAATCACACTTTAGTGGACTTAGTTCCTAATTGGTTGGCTCCAATGCAGAAACATCACAGTGGAAAAGCATAGCAGAGGAAAGCTGCTCAGCCCATGGCAGCAGGAAGCAGAGAAGTGAATAACCAGAGTCAAGAACACAACCTTTGAAGTCACACTCTGAGTAAACTGTCTCTTGTGATCAGACCTCAATTCCTAACAGAATATTCAGCTATTAATTCACTGATGAGTATAGCACCCTCATAATCTACTTTCTAGACCCCAAAAACATAACATTTTCAGGGAACACTTTAGATGTAATCCATTACATTTCTCCCTGGACCTGCCAAGCATTGCTGAAAAAGTCCAGGTCCAAAATCCCCTTTGAGATTCATAACAGACTCTTATTTAAATATTTTCCAAATTCAGTGCCATTCATAAAAGGAAAAATAGGGAAATAGAATGGAACTATGTCAAAACAAGACTGAAAAACAGCAGTATATTTGGTCAATCCTAAAACTCACTGTCCTCCACCTAAGCTAAGTTGCAGAAAGATACTAACTCAACAGGGTTTGGAAGTCCAGCCTGTGTGTCCCTGCTAATGACAGTCACATGGCTTCTTCTTTGGGTTGGCTCCAATCCTGTCTGTGGTTTATCTCAGCAGGTCTTTCATGCCCTTGACATCTTCAGCTTTCCTGGGTCTTCAATGTAGTTTTGGTTTCAGTCTCAAAAATCCACATACTGCCTTCACAGGGGCACAGGGGTCCTCTTCTTAGGTCGTATTGTGAAATCTTACCAGAAGCCTTTTTGACCCTACAACTCTCCCATTGTACATGCATGAAAAGACACCATATGGCTTACCCCAATGTTTGTTGCTGGATCGAACACTAGCAATAGTACTAATCTTTCTGGCAACCATTCTTTTCCTAACCCCAATATCTTTTCTGCTGAAACTGAAATCTTTCACATCATAATGGCTAATATTTTGCTAGAATTCTCACTAAAACTCTGGTTAAATGTACCCAGAGATAGTTTTGAGCATTGTGATGCCTTGAAATTTCCTCCACATGATCCACCACCTTTAAATTCAGCTTGCACAATGTCTTTGCCCATGGGCAAAGTATAGAAAAGTTCCTTGCCAGAGTGACCTCTAGTACAGTTTGAAATACATTCTTCTTAAAATTCTGAAACTTCCTGAGCCTGACCTTTATTTCACACATTGTTTTCAGCATTCAGGTATTCTGAGCTCTCATCAGAATCTCCAGAAATTCTCTGTTTATACCATTCTAAGATTTCTGTACTTGGCATCTGCAGTATTTTCAAATCTTCTCTCACAAACCATTGCAAAAGACTTGCGATCCATGTGAACAGTCACAGTCACAGCAACAAGCCTACTCTCAGTTCCCCCGCTGGTATTACTCATTTTTCTGTTGCTGAGATAAAATACTAGACAGCCACCAATTTTAGGAAAGAGGTTTTACTTGCCTCACAGTTCAGAGGATTCAGTATGTAATTATGCTAACAGGGTTAGCTGAGTCAAAAACAGAAACACCAAAAACAAAGTTGCTCAATCTGTGGCAGGCAGAAAACGGAAGAGGAACCAGTGACAAGGGCACATCCTTCCAGTTCATGCCTCCAGCGATTTAAGTCTTCGGATGAGTCCCCTCCCCCTCAACGACATGCTCAGCATTGAGTTCGTGGTCATCAGTGAGTTTGCTGATAACTCTGAACATTTATGATCCAGTCATATAAAAAACAATCTTTCACCTCTAGATATATGAAGCTGTTAAAATAGAAGTAAACTAATTATCATTAATGATTTCTTAATGTACTTTTATTCCACTTATGCCTTAAACATTTATAGCATTTTAATTTAGATGGGAAGAAAATGTGTTGGTGTTTCTCAAGTTCATAGAATCTTGTTTAATTTTTACCACATAAATGAACTACAGAGAAAAGTAAAACACAAGTTAACACCAAGTGCGGACTTTCTAACACCATAAAATCTTGGAGAAATATTACTGTATATACAAGTTTAAAATTCTCTACATTTCTACTACTGTGTTATAGGACTGGAGATTAACCTCATTCATTCTAAACTGTGGCTGTTTAAACATAAAGAAATTAGAATAAACCTAAAATACATATTCAATAGCAATCTGAAAGGCTCTCTAAGTCAAAATGTTTCTTTTGGAAGGAAATGATTCTGTAAGCATTTAAGTCAAATTCAAAAAAAAAGCTTTTCACAGAGTTTCTAAATCTAGATTACATAAAAATGTGATAGAAATGTAGAATGAATATTTAATTGAAAAATTATTACAGCAAAAAACATACTGTCATTAATGCCCCTCTAGAATTTCACCTGACTTCAAGCACACTGATTTAATTCTTGACAATTTCTGAAAAAGTTCCAGAAGTGCCTTCATGATTCCAGGCACTTATTAAAACAAACAAACAAACAAACACCTTCCAAAACTGCTTCAGAAAATGGCAAGAATGATACCATGAGTGTGTTACAAGAGGAGGATTTTTAACCATATTGATTTTACTATACTTTTACAATTTAAACATTCACTGTATATTTTGATCCCCACTGTATACACAGTATATTTTTCTGTAATAAAATATGATGTGAGCTTTATGAATTTTAGCTTTGTATTTATTTTCTAGTGTATTTCACTTTGCATCCTACATGTTCAATTATCTTAGTTATAATTACCTGAACTTTTACTTAAAGGAGAAGCTATTTGGAGAATAAAAATATAGCACTTTAAGAATACCACAGAAGGCAATGACAGAAAAACAAGATTACTGGACATTCTCACATGGATACCTTTATTTTTTTTCTTTTTCATGTTTCTATCTTTTCTTTATAAGAATAGTCTGTAAGAGGTGCTGAGTAAGTTTGAATATTTGAATGTGGAATCATCTTACCTCACTCATCTAAACATCAGTGGATAAAAAGTGAAATGTATTTCTGAGAATGAAAAACAATATAAAAATGAGAGAAAATTTATTTTGGTTACTTGAAATATAAGGGATAGATAACAAACTGACAGATAAAAGGCAACAATTATTCTCTTCATATAAAGTAAACCTAATTTTAACACAAACAGTTGGTTAATCCCATCTAATACTCAAGGAATGACTGTGATGATTTCTGAAGCTATTTCTTTATTGATGTCTTCTCAACTGCTATGTCCTCATTTCCAAGTAAACAACGTATTCAGTTTCTGAACACTGACTCTCCATATAAAATGGGGCTATAACATCCACTTGAGAACTTACGAGCTGTGAATGTCGTGCTGCTACAGTCCACACATTGCCATGTCTTCTTTCTCGACTATTCTCATCTTTTGATGTCATCTGAAAGCACCATTTCCTCCACTTTGTATAGAGTCTTAGCTGTTAATAATGCAAATACTAAGCGATCTGTACAACAGATGACTCTTTATGTGCAGAAACAAATTTGCATTTATATTTATTGAGAGAAAAAATATGAAAGTTTCTAAATTTACATATCAAGACTTCTTAATCAACCAGTTAATTTTTGTTTCTATTCCTGTAAGCTTTATTTATCAGGATTCTAAATAATACATAATTTTTTTCCAGATTCCTTTTTCAACTGTAGATGATGATGATGGTGTTGAAAATTCTACCTACTTCTTTATTAGCAAAAAAATTCAGCCACATTTTTATTACAATTTTTCAGAATAATGATCTTTATGTACTCAACATCTTATAATATACATTAATAATGGATAATATTTCTTGATTTTGCTCAAATTAATTGTAAGATTGTTCATTCAGCCTTTACATATTTAAGCTAATAAGCTAATAAACATGTATTATATAATAACTTAATTTTTATACACTATATCTAATAGATAAATGATTTTAATTTTCTTCCTTTAATTACCTTCCCACTGTCCTGGCTGAGAACAGGCCTTTACTGTCTGAAATCACCTGACACCTATCTTTCAGGTCCTTTTGTCACAGAAACACTTTCCCCCCTTGCTTTCACAAGCTTTGGTAATCTAAAAGATGTTTTTAATGGTCTTTAATAAAAATGTCTATCCCCTTATCCAAAAAAACTGAAAAGTTTTTATTTTTGTGGGAATATTTGGTTTATAGTTTCTTCTGTGATAGCTGTAACTTGTGTCTGAACAATTCCAAATCTTAATTTTGGACTGAGAATTATATTGGACTCATATCCACATGACAAAATATGTTAGTTCAATGATCAGCTAAGCTAGCTGAGTGTGCATATTTTTTCTAAGTTGAATTATTTTACATCTTTATACACAGTGACCCACAAGTCAGTTATCATAGTATATCCATAAAGAAAAACTACACTGAGGAATAAGGAGAAATTTATAAGGATATCCAATATGATGGTGTTTGATATTGCAAACAGTAAATTTTGACCTAAATATCTATCATTAGAGGTCTGAAAATAATGTAGGAATACATAGATCTAACTTCATTCTTGGCATTTGATTTATTCATGTTTGCATGCTCAGATCTTAATAAAATTTTCATCAGTTTTACTTAAAACTACCTCTCAGTGTCTAAATTGAAACCATTAAGAAATAATGAAATAAAGGGACAATGTGATTGCTAGTAAAATTATCTTAATATCTAAATATTATTGAATTAATGGATTTCCTAAAACTACCCCCTAAGTATCTAGTTAAATTTCAGAATATTGTAATGATAATTATTCAAAGTGAAAGCCATAAATATGCATCTAATTGAAATTGTAATTGAAAAAAGTGAATAATTTCAAATCAATTAATTGGCTCTGAAAAAGCTGATAAATTTAGAAACAGTTGTCTCAATGTAAAAAGATTCCAAAACCCTTAAATAGCTTTCATATTTGTCCTATACTGTGAGAAAGTACTCATAAGGTATCCTATCTTGATATATTAAAGATAAAACAATTTTTATTGCATCTTTTAAAATAAATAGTTATTATCACCTAAAAATCAAATCTTAAATTCAACCAGTTTAGAACATGAAAGTATATAAAATATATAAATGTAAATATATGGTGAACTTTAAAAGTTAATTAAGCTGTGCTTTTTCAGGAAAAGGGAAAATAAAATAATGAGAAAGAATAACAATGTGTTTGAGAAAAAAGTTATTTTTTCCTGTCTAAGACATTTAGCCTGAATAAAAATATTTTTATATAATTCTGCAGAAATACAGTTTTAAGTCTAGAAATTTCTAATTATGCAGGGTAGGATAGACAAAAATCATTTTCTCTAATTTGAAGAACAACTTTTATATTTTATGAGAAATTAAACTGGACAATATAATTCAAAGAATGTACATATGAAAATGTTGAATTAGCCCAGCATTCAAACTACTGACAGTACAATGTGACAAAAAATAAAATTCAGTGAGCACTGATTATGTAAGGACTATGTGAAAGTTTTAAAATGACTAAAATATGCATGTTTTTTACTTTTTTAAAAGTCACACAGGATTTGCATTCCTTGGGAAAATTGCCATAATCCTGCAAAATTATTTGAATGAAATAATGCTAAATAAAAGTAGATTAACATCATATGGGTAAAATGTTAAAACTAAGGTAAGAGATAGGTATAAATGTTCGCAATGCATAATGTATTATTAAATAATTTGATATGGATAAAATCTTATCAACTCATTTGGTACAACATAAATACTGTCTAGAAACTTGTAAAATATGTGTTAGATGAATAAAATCTCAACAAAAAGTATTCTCTAAGCGACCACCCCATCCTGGAACCTCCTTGATATTGAGGAGCTATTTTTTGTCACCTTATTTCCAATAAAAGCTCTCCTTACAGTACCAATGAAACGTTCTTCCTAATATTGATTTTTGTGCTAATGTACAGTATAGTTTAAAGTTTTTGAAGCAGTTCCTATGCAGCAGTATATGAAAACAGCACATTCTGTTCTAATGTGAATATGTCATGGCATTTTTATAAATGTAAACTCTCAGTGAAAACTGTTGTGATTATGCCCTTTAACATCATGTAAGAGAATACAAGTCATCCTCCTGTGCTTTATTATAGGAATTATTGAATTAATGAAAAAACTCCCTTGTAAGATATTTCTGCAATAAAACAAAATGCCCATATTTAAAAATGTTATTTTCCTATTTATTTTTAATGTATTGTGAGAGTTTGGCTGGAATATCAACTTGGTTCATGGCAGAGCTGTCTAGTGAATTACGAAAACACATTTCTGGGTGAGTCTGGGTGGGTCAGGGAGGTGGGCCTTTGTCTTGTTTGTCCCGTCCCTGGTTCCTAACTTGTGTTATTCTGTGAGCTTTCCTGCCTTCCACAGGCTAAGCAGCTTTGTACCTCCACACGATTTCACAGAGGTGCTTCTGCTTCTAAACAGAACAACTATGGACTAAATTGTGTGAAACAATGAGATAAATTAAATCTCTCCTTTTTTAACATCTAGGTGTTGGACAGTTTGTCCATGCAAAGAAAAACCTGGCAAATATAGACATTTGATCCCAGGTATGCTATTGTTTCTGTTATTGCAGTTGTCCAAATGGTTCAGAAGTCTTTGGAAAAGTTGCAAGAGAAAATAAAAGGAACTGTCTTAGAAATCCAATGCATATTTGTTCTGCATCCCAGATAGTTTGTTGTCTTATTCACTCACTCTGTCTTGTAAATGACATGAAGAGTCTATACTATACTAACATTAGATTGGTGATGTCAGTGCTTGTTTGCCTTGAATCCAGGTACTTCCAACTGCTTCTTTTCTCCAGTGTTTCTCATATTACCTACATTTGTTTTCACCTATATTTATGCAACATATCAATCTTCAGTGCACAGTTCCTTCATGTTCAACCTGAAAAATATTTTTTACTAACTGAATTATTTTTAAACCTAAATACCATTATCTGAGTCCAATCTCTATGAATAAACCCTGTTGTTTACTGGTTATTCAGAATTCTAAGGCATATTCATTTTATTTTTACATTAATTTTTACTTTGCTTTTTCTCCACTTCAAATATTTTCTGAGATTTATTATTGACTGTAATTTTTTAAAATTTCCTGTTGTTATCAATGTTATATCTATCACTGTTTCACCAAAAAGAACATATTTTTAAAAAAATCCCAACATCTTTTTCTATCTATGTTATTTTAATAGTTATCAAATGTAGAATTTATGTATTGAAATGATTGATTCATTGAAATTTCTGTGTCCCAGGGCTGGCGATTTAGCTCACTGGTATAAGCGCCTGCCTTGCAAGTTCTGAGATCAATCCTGGTACCAAAAAAAAAAAAAAAAAAAAAAAAAAAAAAAAAAAAGGAAAAAAAGAAATTCCTGTGTCCTAAACACTCTGTAAAATGAAGTGAAAGATTTCTCATAAAAACAACCTCAGTTATTTCCTATATTTAAATTCAGCAATAGTAATCAATATATGGTACCTCCAACACATCATGGAGTTTTATCTTCAGAAATTTTACTTACTGGAACAGGAATATTCCTCTCGATTTTCAAAAAATTGTATTTTCTAAAGTTGTATTAAACTTCGATTTTACCAGTGAAAACAAAAACTTATTACCAATGTCCCATGAACACTCTGAATAAATCAAGCAGTACCCTTCAAAAACTGTGTTGCATATTTGCTTTTTCATGTTTCATGAGCTTAATGAGAATGACTGCACCTTATTAATCTTACTATTCTTAGTAAGTAATTCTGACTGGCTCATTTTTTCTCCTTGTCAAATTCATGTCCACAGCACAATAATAACTACTAACACTTTTCATGGTTTATAGCTCTAAGGTAGTGTATTTAGATTTGTTAAATAATGAGTATTACCATGCTGAATTCAAGTCTTCATTGCTATTGAACTTCTAGAGATAAAGGGCCCTGTTTAGATATTTATGATATATGCATGCAGCCTACAAAAATGAGGGTCAAGACAGTTTTTTTCCTTATCTTCATAAGAGAGGTAGTAATAAAAATACACAGCTGACAGATAAAAGCAAATGATACTACTGCACATATTAGGGAATAAACTGTTATAGGAATGTGAAATGATGTGATTAATTTCATTTCAGAGGGTTTTTAAAGTTTTGATGAATGAAATATATTTGATCTGAGTCTTGAGTGTATCTAGAAATTGTGTAGAATAACAGGAAGAATCTGCACATCACAATTCAAAAGAACAAATAAATAAGACTAGAATTTCTAAAAGCAAGTCAAAATACAGAAATAACAAGATATCCAATGTGAAATTAAGATACTTATGAAAAATTATCATTTGGAGTTATTGACTTTGGAAAACATATTTTTTTGAAATCTACAAGAAGAAAACAAGAATAGCAGAAATAACACAAAATTTGCAAAATTATAAACAAAAGACTATAAAACTGTGTGCAGATTAATATAAAATATGAATGCAACATATACTAGTATATGTCAATTAGATATATAGCATACATGTGAATTACAAAAATTATGTACAGGAAAATAAGAAAAATAGTATCTAAATATTATTGAATATCACTATTGATATAAAATTATATCATAAATTATAAAGTATATCATATTAAATTATAATAGTTCAATGCTATTATATTACAATTGAAATTATAATGTAATATAATGTTATAACATTATACATTATGTTACTATCATATATTTAATGTATAATGCTTATAGTTTACATGTGTATGATTTCTAATTTATATGTGTTACATATATTTGCAAGAATAATGTGTATATACATCTCTGTCTGTCTGTCTCTTTCTCTCTCTCTCTCTGCATATATGTCTGTCTGTCTGTCTGTCTGTCTGTCTGTCTCTTTCTCTCTCTCTCTCTCTTTGCATATATGCAAAGATATCTACATACAGTGGTATCTTGGTTCATGAATTTAATTCCTTTCTCAACTCTAGAAGTGGTGACTATGTTTGTGTTTTTATGAGAAAGGTGGATATGGTTGTGTTTATCATTTGATGCAGTGTTTTTAAAAAATTGCATAACGCTTCTGTTTATGAACCAAATTTTTCTCAAATGAAATCTTTGGTGGACCAAGGTACTACTGTATATAAGCATACAAATATTTGTTTAATTGAAAATAATCCAGCACAGCATAGCAGTGTTGTGATCCTCTTCTTCTCTTCTCTTCTCTTCTCTTCTCTTCTCTTCTCTTCTCTTCTCTTCTCTTCTCTTCTCTTCTCTTCTCTTCTCTTCT